>JAVQJL010013477.1:0-41104 GCA_036024295.1 Nannoperca obscura
CAAACCGGGGGGGGGGTCAATATATGGCACAAAACCAGCAGATCTTATCACAGCGCTCCGTCTCATAATGTGGATCAAACACAGTCCTGACGTGACTTGACAGTCTGGCCCCGTCTGAACTGTTATTACACTTTGTAAACAGAAGGTTCCACTTAAACCTGTCGCTGTAGGTACGTTTGGACAGAGCCGGGGTGGGGGTGGATCTGCTTCTTATACACATATATAACTGAAAGCTTCATGCAGAGAAAAAAAAAGGGCTAAATTAACAGTCTTGGTTGTTCGATCGGCCAATTGGCCATTCCCTAAACTCCTCCCCCGGCCAGAGATTGTCCAATCATGGCTTGGCAACAGTATCTAGGCACAGTATGCCTGTTGAGCGTTGGAGGTCACAGCCACAGCTAAAGTTACAGCCATAGCAACAACCATTGATTGACCACCGAAATGGCCACGGCAACAGAATAGGGATAGTGATAGCCAGCGACTTCACTGGCTAATTTACCTGCATTTACTTGGAGGTTTGTTGTACACTTACGTCCACATGCATATATTTAGTTGCACAATGTGAAGGACCACAATTTCCCCCTCTTTTATTCTAGCACGTTTCTTTTCAACTGGTACGTCTGTCGACCGTTATTTTACCATCTGGAGGAACATTTTTGTCAAATCATTTACATTCGGTTCTTTGGGCATCGACTCGCGCTGCAGGATTTCTGACATTCTGTCAAGTTGTGAAGTATTTTTGTGCCATTTTATCTGTCAGTGATTCAAACAAATGTCTTTAGTTTCCCTCTGTAAATATTGTGCTGGTCTCTGTGGTCTCTTTTGAATGTGCTCAAGCATGTTTCTAGAACGTGAGGGCTTGCACTCATAGCTGTTTTCACAGTTCCACTCTTCGAGTCAGCAAATAAAAATGTTTTTTTTGCGGGGGGGTGAGAAATCGCTCACATAAAATGCTTTGCGGTGATGAAAAGTCATCATTCCTTAAACACAGACTGTTGCTCATATCTTTGCAGCTCCAGGTCACATGAACACCTGTGTGCTCCGCCTCGGGTTCCCAGAGGACACGTCAGGTAGGAATGTCGCACCCACAACTCCCTCCCTCTCTCCTTTCCATCAGTTCTGTCTGCTAAGTTGCCGCTCTGCACCTCTGCTTTCACACCACTCTGAGAAACTCCTCTGTCGTCTGTGGTTCTGGAGTGCTGCGAGAGCAACGGCGGCACAGTGGGATAAAAGCTCTTGCTTTAGTTACGAGTTAAATCAAACCGACGTTACGCCCTTTGTCGCATGTTCTGGTTTCTTTTAGCTCTTTTGTTTTCCTGCAAAATGGTGCTGTCATACTAAAACTGACATCGTGTGAAATAAATGGCATAAAGATCCTATAGTTTACTTTTTGGTTTAAGAAATTCTCCAGTTTTAAACTGAAAGTGCGGCTCCCAGTGACTCTCACACCCCTTCAAAATGTAACTGTCGGCACTCGCTCTCAGCCCATAAACTCACACTCAGTAGGAGTGGGTGATATGAATACATTTGTCACTGTATGAGTAATTTTTGTAATAGTTTTATATCTATATAATCAAACATTTTATGGAAAATCAAGTGATAAACTGTTCATGGACAAAATAACCAGGCAGGTTATTGGCTAACCCTGGAAATTAAATACCTGACAAATCAAGATCAAAATCATCAAAAATCATATAAAAATCTAGGATTTCCTTCTCATTATACAATTCCCTTTACAACCAGATATATTAAAAGGAACAGCTGCCACTGTATGAACATTTTAATATGTCTGGTTCACAAATGTACATCATGAAACAGTATCTCCTGTATGGTCATATTGATTAACTCTACAATGTAGTTGTGGCCCCTAGTGGTCAAATTGTCGTACTGCGGCTTTAAGTGTATAACAATTATAGTCATCAGCAGGAGAACATATGAGAGAGTAACTTAATACAGAGATTAAAAGCAGTGGTTCGCTGCCCTCTCTGATTAATACGTTTAAGTCGGTTGCACCGCCGACCACACCGCGTATCGCTGCTCTGGGTGTGGCTGGATGCGGTCAGAAACGTGCTCAGCTGCATCTGTAACCACACCCAACAGTGGCGTCACAGTGTACGGTCTACTTCACTGCGACATGGTGAGAAGTGAAACTGCTGGCTGGGAGTTAAACTGCTCTTTGGATGATCCGAGTGCTGTCCAACTGGTCATTTCTGTGGACCCCTTTGAGGACTCAGTGCCCACATTAGCATGTTGGACGTGCACATCCTGATCGACTATCATTATCAAATGTAACCCATCGCAATAACTACAACCCAAAGCTTCAGTTATCTTTGTCAACACCAAACTAAACAGGATATACACGTTTATACATTAAATTATCTGTAATAGACTCAATTAATACTTAAATACTTCAATTAATACAAAAATACTTGGAATTTATTTGATCAAAAACTGCTGTTTGGCCCTTTAACATGGCACATGCACTTACTGCCACACAAGGATGAGAGCACGAGGGATGCTACATCTGTATAATATTTATATATACGTAAACCATGGAAAATGTTATCACTACACTCCATCACATGTAGGGCCCATTGAACGAAATCCCAATCTTCAATTGTCTCGCTTTTTAAGCTGCCCAGCAGGTTTCAAACCAGCAACCTCCTTGTACAGTCCTGACCCGATTCTGTACCCTTTAAAACTACCTCATTCACTCATGTAGCGACGGATGACTTTCCTTTAAAGCCTTCGTGTGCTCTGCCGACACCCGAGGATAATGGTAACATAACAAACATGGCTGCAGGGTGATGTCATGTCTGAGGAGGACCAACGGGAGGACCGTTGGCCGAGTACATGTGCTTCTGGTGTTCCTCCAACGCTCCAAAGTCCAAATTTCACAGAAGGAACTAATATATTCTTCTATTTTTATTCTTTCTATTGATTCCACATGTTCCCAATATTCTCCTTATGTTTCTTTTTAAGGAACCACAAAGGCAGATAAAACGATCTCTCCACTGTTTGACTTCACTTCTACAGTATATTCTGTATCTGCTTGTTGTATCAGGGGCTAAATCACACTCTTGAGATATTGTTTTTATGGCTGCACGTGTACATGAAATGAATGACTTTAGAGGTCCTGTGTAACATGTCATACATATATTTCCCTGTATGTAAGGTGAAGAACGTTGAGACTACAATGGAAATAGATGCCTTTAAATACTGTATCCTTGTTGTTCTGCTGTGATTTTGTACAACCCCGTACTTTATAAATGTGTTAGTACCTCATTATCAAAGTTTCTATCAACTCTACTAGTTTGATGATGACAGCAGCTGTAGTTTTAGTTCAGGATTTGTATGATCTGATGACCAACCTGATCCTTGTCCCCAGCGAAGCAGCAGCTTTTCATGGTGCAGGAGTTGAAGTAGCCCTGGTTGTCGAACTGGAAGCTGGGCAGGCGGGAGTGCAGCTCATAGAGGACGGGCGGCAGGCGGCGACGCAGTGCCAGCAGCTGCGTGCCGGTGCTGTTGAAGCGAACACTCATGGCGCTCTGCAGGGACATGCTGCCTCCGTAACGCAGCAATGAGCTAAGAGAAAGAAGGAAACTAGGTTAGACTCCAATCCATGTAATAACGATATAACAAGGATGATGAACAGAATGATTCTAATGAGTCGGCTTTATTATTTATTTGATGTTTGGATACTGTTCATATTTTGAAAGTTGTGTATATTGAGACTTTGTTACTGCGCATGTACAGTTAATAAGTTAACTCACATTTCTAGTGGAACCCAAACATAAAGTAGTTGAGAAGAAAGTCTAGCTAAGAGTGGGACAAAAAATGTTTATGACAGCATCACGTGGCAAAAAAAAATTACAGAACAATAAGCTTAATATTTCCAAATGGCATTGCTATATGTGAAATTTGGATTTCACCTTTATAATAAATGAATAACTTCAACATCACAGTCAATAGTGGTCAAACTTAAGTTCTGAAGTTGTGGTTGCACATTACTCTTCTTTGTTTCTCCTCTTTGATAGAAAAAACACACAGGTTTCCTTGTAAATCCTTGTAAAACACTTTTCACACAACTAAATAATAAATGTAATCATATAAACACTTTAATGTAAATGACATATAACATGACATATATCAGAAGACACAATGTAATATGTACATGTATGCAGATTATCAGAACATTAACGAGACTTTCCAATACTGAATTATGACAAAATAAAACACTTAAACTTAAATAAACTTTACCTGGAGGTTATATTTACACATAATAGTAAATTGAGGGAATTTCTAAGAAGTGACTGTAAACAGTGACGGGAGGAAGACAAATGACTCAGTGCTTACTTTGATTGGAAGTGCCGTCATTAGTGTATTAATAACTGAAACCTAACCCGAGTTTTGTGTAAACACACGCTCAGCGCAATTCAGTGTTTTCACAGTCATGTTTTAGTGGCACAAACATTTGGTTTTTGCAGCAGGACGGTTCTGCAGTTGGCAGAGTACCAGTGGTGATGAAGTTCAACCGTGAGACAACAGCGCCGCCTAGTGGACACGAGCAGGACAAACGTGCAGCACAAGAGCTGATGAGGATGTGTGACTGTAAACACATTCTGCTGATACAAACAACTCATAGACTCCTTTAAAATATCTGTTAAAATGAACAGATTAATGGATCAAATAAAAATCATGATCACACGTGGCATCTTAGTAAAAATGCACCTCAAATCTCACAATAATAATAATAATAATAATAATAATAATAATACATGTTTTGCCACTTTCCAAACCTTTAGAAAGAGGATATATTGTCAGCAGCATACATTTACTTAACCTCACAGTTACATTGCCTAATCTATTTTACACCTGTTTTATTAACTCTAATGATTCTTATTTTTTCCTTTAGTTTTAGTACCTTCACAGTGGTTTATTTACATGCTTCTAATCACTTAAATGCTGCAATAAAAGCTAATTTCAAAAGGAAACAATAGAGTTTTATCTTATCTTGAAAACTAGGTTGAGAGATAGAAACTTTAAAGGCTGGGGAAAATGTCCAACCTGCGTGGCTTGCGGATGTCCCATAGTCCAACTCCCTCCTTGGAGTTGGCTGTGGCGATCAGCCTGGGCTCCACGGGGTTAAACATCACGCTGTGGAAGGCTGAGGGGTAGCTGGCCAGGCAGAACGGCTCTACAGGAAGAGATGAGGTGTTAATTAAATTACAGTGACATGATTATTAACACTCCTGTGACGGTTCTTGAGCTCCAGGGCTGTCAGCATCGGCCCAGATAATGTTTTCAGCTGACTTTGGGGATTCCCCTGAGTTTTCATCCGCCATGACGTTGTCATTTGGTGTTTTGAGTGAAATATCTTGGAAACTACCAAATAAATTGTCTTGAAATTTAATACAGACATTCATGTCCCCCCACAGGATGAATTGCATTTCTTTTAGCACCGTCCTCGTATGCAAAGCTCTACAGTGCCCCCTTTTGCCCTTAAAAGTACAAGTGTGCGAACCAGAAAACCCTCAAAAGTTATAAATGTTGTTTATGTATTTCTTAAACTGATGTATTGTCTGATGTAAATCAAGCATTTCTCAAGAAGTATATTTGAAATTGAGCATATTCCAAACCTTGAACGTAAGGGTTAAAATTAAGCATTTTCCAGACTTTCAAGACTTTGTACAAACCCTGCTTATGGCTACAGTGGAATTAATAATTAAACAACACTTATATTTAGAGAGATACCTCGACTTACAAAGGAACTCAAAACTTTCATGTAACTTTCCTCCTTTCAAACTGGGGCTTCAGTGCCGTAACAGACCGACATATTAAATAAATAAATAAATAAACCTGCTGGCAGACATGGAATACTGATTACTGCTAAATGTATTATTAGGCCAACTTGGTCACATGGAAGGCTTCTAAAATAGAAGGATGTGGACGCCATGCAAGATGATCCTCCGCATTTTTAAAGTTATCAACAAGTCTTACTAAGTCTCATCAAGCTGTACTCTACACTCCTTTCAGTCCCCTTAAAATACACAGTGTGACAGTCTATGAAGAGCTTTTTAATTACCGCCATGAAGAGACAACATAAGAGAAATGTATTGTTATCACAGACCTTTGTAGAGGTTCGCTTTCATGTAATAAAGCTAACTTTAGACACTGATCCACAGAGTTTTTACCAGATCGTCCAACTTATTCATTTATCTTGCAGTGCCGTTTCTATTTCTCTATTTCTCTTCTTAATCCATTGAAAGCCTCACACAACAGCAGAATATATTTTCAGACTAGGCGTTGGTGAGTTATCGGACTTCATGCGTAAACTTAAAACCTGGCATCAGCAGGCATTACTACGTTAAGCTATTATTATTATCACCAACCAATGAGCTTTGCGGGAACGTACATGGCCGCCTCCCCTCACCTGTACTTGGCGGCTCACGGGTGTCCCAGATAAGAACGCGTCCGTCATCAGACGAGCTGGCAAACACGTTGTCGTTGACCGGGCTGACAGACAGGCTGTACACGGCGTCGATGTGCAAAAACACGTTCAGAGTTTCCCTTCTGTTGGAACAACAAGTATCCAATGTTAATTATTTGTTAGTGTGTAAACACAAGTACATTAGCAAATAGTTTAATCAACGGGCAGCCAAATGTTTTTTTAGAAAGGCTGTGAGTATCAAAATGTTTTGATGTTTTACCCACCTCTCCACATCATGAAGAATCACCTGTTCATCATTTCCTGAAAAGAAAAACAGACAAAGTGTGCGTCTGGATCACATAATGAAGGAATGCAGGATAAATTCACGCCTCTAGTCTTCTACCCCAGCGTTGAGATGCAATACTAGCTTTGCCTTAAGGTGGGTTTTAAATGACGTGGTTAGTTAATTACCCATTAACTAACAACTAAATCTTTATTCAGCATCGGCAATTTTATCCTCAGTTCTCCACATGCCTCCAGAACATTGTAATTCAGCAACTCTTTTGATCTTTCCATCCAGAATTTATTATTTACACCACTAATGTGCAATGAAGTAACTATAACATTTCTGCAACCACTTAAATGCACATAAAATATATTTTTAACATTTCACCACCCTGGACTTTCTGGTCCTACATGCACAATTTATTCCGACACATGCGGTGTCTTTAACGTTAATTAACTTTGCAGAATCCCCGAGTGCATCAAAGTTAATCAGATCTACCTTTTACCTACACGCCCCAGAGTGACCCAGAGAGACACGCCACAAAAACACTGGCACAGGTCAAGGACTAGGAAGTGAAATAAACCTTGTTGTTGTGAAAGAGCAGATATGAGATGTAGTTTCCCTCTCTCTTACCGCCAGAGAAGACCTTTTTGTTGGTACTGTCAAAGGCCAGGCAGAAGATGTTAGACAGGTGCTCGCCCTTCAGTTTCACAGGCTTCGCCCGAGCGTGGATGGCTTGCTCCATGTGCCACAGGAGCACCCGGCGGTCATCTCCGCCTGTACACATCAGTGTAAAGTGAACATGTAGGACTACTGGTTATAGAAAACAAGACAGTTGAAGTCCCCACCTAAGACTGTGGGAAACTGTGTTGGACATTTTTCACATAATTTATGGAAATGTAACAGAATAAATGATAATTATAGTTGCAGCCCTACACAGTATAGTCTGTGAATAAGCTCTTTTGCAGAGGACATTTATTACAAGAGCAAAGATAAAACACCACTGTGCATATGGAGCAAGTTCTACGTCAGGTCATTTCTATACTACCAGAGTTAATATTCATATTGGCCATCAGAGTTATTGAGATACATCTGTATAGTTTCCTGGTCAGGTGGAGTCAAGCTCATGTACTGGACTTGATTAACTGCAGCTCTGTTGTGCAAAGTAAACATCCTCAGCAGACCAAAAATGGCAAGCCTCAGGCTGTTACACTAGGCCAGATGATGGGTTTTAATCCTCTCAGGACGCAAATAGCTTTGTGATTTCAGGAGGTAGCCGTGATTAGACCCATCAGAGAGAAAGAAAATGTGCACTTCAGCGGCCATAGTGACGAGCTTATGGACTGACATATGGCACTGGTGCACTGGCTGCTCTCTGAGCTGTTTGGTGTGACGCTAGCTAGCTAGCTAGCTAGAAAGGCAAGGCTAGCTTAGCCACGGCTAGCCCAGGAGGGCTTCAGCTGACTGCCTGGGTAGTTAGCGTTAGCATGCTAGCACATTACAGCAGCCCCAGCAAGGGGGAAAGAGGGATTTTGTCAACTTACCGGACACGAGCCACTCTCCGCCGTTGTTGGAGAACTCAATGGCGTTGACACAGCCGAAATGCCCGAGCATGTCCTTCTTGTAGAGGCTGGTGCACCCTGCCATCCTGCGCCTCTGGAATTCCTCCTTCATGAGCGGCTGCCCCGTCAGCTCTCTGCGGGACAGAAAGCCCACCGAGGAGCGCATACCGCAGCCCTTCAGCTCCTTCAGCTCCTTCATTTTTAACCACGCAAAAAAAAATACGGGCCGCTCTGCTTTTGTTTTCACCGCCGCACCCTCGACATGTGTTCGTGTTCTTCGGTGGATGTGGCACACGGCTGTTCCTGCTCCGTGCGGTCTACATTACGGTGGATACCCCGCTGTCTGCCCGCTGATGTCGACGTTGTTTTGCACCTCCTCTGTCTTCTCGGCAGTCCCGGCAGCAGCTTCCTGCTCCGGTGGAGGATCTCTCTCTCCCCCTGGCTGTCACTCAGCAGCACCAGCCAGCACTATACTTACTTTTGTTTACAACCACGAGCTCTAACTTCACGTTTTTACTGAACCACTGCGGAGTAAAGTAAAGGAAACGAACCACCATCTACACTTTTGATACGATCAATAAACTGGCAGTGGTGTAAAGTACATAAACACAGTTTTGAGGTACTTGTATTTCTATTTCATGTTTCTTTTCAGGGGGAAATATTGTACTCAACTACTTATTTTACAAATTCAGATTAATACAAAATGTTATATTAATTTAGATTAAGCTACTCAGCAGTAAAGGCTAAAATTAACCCCACATTTATCAGCTGCAACATTACAGTGATAGATACATTAATGTATCTATAATAATAAACCACTAATATAATTTACATTATTCTGAAATGGGCCATTGTGCATAATGAGTGCTTTTACTTTTGGTAAAGAAATAAAGTATATTTTGGTACTTAAGTAACTTTTTTTTAATACTGCAGTATTGCTACTTTTACTTATATAAATGATCAGAATAACATTCTTTATATGAAAACATTGGGTTTTAATTAGTGGTTCATGCTCATGTTACGATTGGTGGTTAAAACTACCTTTATTATCAACCTGCTGCAACATTAAAATGCTGCTTGCATATTAATCAATCAATAATAATCCAGTAGTATAATATATAAAATAACCAAACACTGTGAAAGGGTAAATTCTGCATTATGAGTATTTTTACTGTTGATACTTAAAGTAGATTTTGCTGATAGTACTTCTGTATAAATCCTTTACATTTACCACCACAACACTGATGTTGTGCCATTCCTGGAGTAGAAAACAGAGCTTAATAACTAACACTTGACAGTACCTTTTAGTGTGTATAGTAGTTTTATTACTCCAAGTTTTGGGATTACAGTGGTAGTCTTTAGGGAACTTTCAGTTTCAACAAGCCTTTCTCTGAGATAACATGAAAAAACAAAACATATATAACATCTTCTATATAACAAGTGTATGCTCAACATGAATGGGCTGCAGTGTTTGAGAGCCAGCTGTCTGAACAGTGGTGTTCCCTTTCCTCCAATGAACAAGCTTGACTGCATGTGTTTATTTTTGCAAAATCAATGCACTGTATTGAGATATTTTGTTGTCGTTGGATCAGAATCCGCACCATGTTAGCCGGGAACAAATTATTTATGTGGATTTGTCAAACTTAAGCAATTTAGGCACTTCTCAAGAAATTGGCAAAGGTTATGACGAAACTGCTACTGAAAAATTTTTATAAGCAAAATCCTTTTTAGTTTTATGCTTAACAGTCAACAAAAGATTGAGCAAAATCTACTGACAGAACATTGTTTGACTTGTTAACGTCACATACGTCTGTAAGCTAACCTTACAGAATATTTAACTAAAATCTAAATAGTCCGACGAGGCCTCACACTGAGCTTAAGGTGATATTACACAGCAATGAGCAGATGGTACAGATGCTTGGTTTGCTTTGCATATAAACTATGCCAGGTCACCAATGCTTGTGCTCATGTTCAGCTCAGATAGAACGGCAGATACAGTGTCTGTCTATGTGCCTCTGTAAAACCACAGTCAGTCATACCTGCAGGTTCCCGGGTAGATTTAACACACTAATCTATAATGGACAAACATTTAAAAGTGCTTTACATTAAGGTACCTTCAATACATTCACCTCTACGTTATAAAGTCTTCAATAATACCACACAGGTAACGAGTGAGCTGCAGTTAATGAGTATTCCTTTGGCAAAAGTAACATTTGCTTTTAGCAAAAGATATGGAGTGTGTCAGAGGAGTGTGGGTCTTGAGGAGGAAGAGTTCTTTCTGGGATAAACACTGTAGTGAAAAACAGTTTAATACAGAGGAACCATTATGTAAAATTTGTTTCATTTTACAAACCAAACATTTGGGAAATAAAATTTGCCTTCTTGCTGAGAGTTAGCTTAGAGAGTTAGCTTATCTTAGCACAAAGACAGGAAACAGTTAGCCTCGTTCAGTTTTTGTACGGATTAAACAAAGGAGATATAACATTAGTTAATTTTTGCGCTTTAGAGATGCTGGAAGGCAGATTTTGTTACTTTTAATCAGAGCCAGGCTAGCTGTTTGCAAGCAGCCGGCTAGCTTAGCTTAGTATAAAGACTCGAATCAGCTAGCATAGCTCTGTCCGCGGGTAAGAAAACAAACTTTATTTATTTTAATCCGTACAATAACTGGAGTGTAAAACATGTTTTTTTTTAGGGGGGTTAAGTGCCAGACTATTTCCTGTAAACCCTCCCATAAAACCACAACTTCTTGTTTTTACACTTCTGTTTTTGTGCAGATGACTAGAGGTGCTGCAGATTTTGTCACCTTTGGAGGCCAGGCTAGCTGTTTCCCCCTGTTTCCAGTGTGTATGCTATGCTAAGCTAAGCTAATCTACTGGCACTAGCTACATATCTACCATATAGACATCTGGTCGATCTTCTCTACTCAGCAAGAAAGCAAATAAACATAATTCCCAAAATGTCAATGTATTCCGTTAACTCTGTACTTCCATCTATAAAGTAGTTAATTTTGTGCTATTAATTTTCTAAAAAGCAGGTGTTTTTTGACTTTTTTTTCAAATTTCCAATGTCTCACTTTGGAGCAAAACTCTTCAAACCTCAAGTCAATTTACCAGGAGGAGAAAGTAAAGAAGAAAAGAGGTTACGTAGAGTAAAAATCGCAACTAAGAGCAGAGTGTCAACTTCCAACAGTGTCAGGTTATTCAGAATCGCATTCACACAGTATTCAGTCTATTGCACATAAGACTTCTTCATTGAGTGCAGAGAGCACAAGGTCAGGGGCCATTTACTTTCTTCTTCTTTGGGGTTAAAACGATGACTCGAATCCAAAATGTCTTCATCAGGGTTAGAAAATTATATATATATCATTATATATATATATATATATATATATATATATATATATAGCCAAGTACTTAAAACCAAATTAAAAAAATTGATGGCAGAGGGTGAGAAACTTGGGTACATGTTAAAGGTTAGAAGTAATATCAAATTATTATTTAATTAGTGTTTTTTCTTTCTCAAAAGTCTATAAAGCATCAGCAGTATTTTTCTTTTAAAAAGCTGAGTAAAGAAATATTCCCTTGGCAGCCTTGCCTCAAGACGTTTTTACATAAATAGAAAATTTAAAAAAACACGCAAAAGATTAAACAATCGAACAAATGGAACAAGTTAAAGCAGGAGCTTAAATTAAGACAGAAGAATAGAAGAAGTGTGAGGGGGCCAAGAAGGGAGGAGGGGGTTAAAAGCTGTCGGCACAAGGGAAAAGGAAGGGGGGGTTCTCAGTCTCTTAGGTGTTGCTAGTAAGGGCCTTTTGAGTGTCCAAAGATCCCGATGGGGAAGTGTTTGACGTGTGAGGACCACTGTGCTGCCAGCTGGAAAAACTTGACGTCGTTCCACTCGACGCCATCAATCAATACTGCAGAGGAGAAAATAAACATTACTATATAGTTTCACTTTCATTACTGGACTTAATGATACTGTTATTCTCAACAACCCTGTGTCCCAGCCACATATTATATACAAATTCTAAATGTGTTTTGGAGGTGGCATGATTAAAGTGCTGATTGCTTTTTTAAAGAGGTGCTGCACAGTTAGTGTTAGTTACACTTTAACTGATTAATCAATTAGTCTCTAAAGCCCAAGGTGACATCTTACAATTGCAGTCCAAAATCCTAAAAAGATATTTAGTTAACAAAGATATAAAACTAAGAAAATCTCACATTTAAGAAACTAAAACCTGATTCTTTTTTTTGATACATGACTTAAATGGTACACAGTATATTCAATGCTCTTATTACATAGCATGAATCAAGCAGTGGGTTCCAATCAAACTAAGTTTTAGCATTTGGTTAAAATCTGGTTTTACGCTGTGAAAATCAACTATTACTGACATCTTTAAATTGTCAGGTTGGAATAAATCAGGAAAGCTACAGACAAAACTGAACAGAAAAACATCTGAGATGCCTCTGAGAAGGAGGGAGGGCATGTGAGGGCAGGAGGTCTGTGTAGAAAAGCACCTCTCAGCATGGTCTGCTGGTGCTTGGCAGTGCAGATGAGACGGCTGATGCCCTCGATCACTTGACTCTTCGACTCCACCTCCTTGTCTTTGCTCTTTTTTGGCAGGAACATGACTGGCAGAAGGGAAACACAGAGAGGCAAGCTGTGAGTAAATGAGGGATTTACAATTGTTCTGGTCTCTGAGGATTAAATGACATTTGGCCTTTTGGTGCAACGTTTGAGGTCAGACTGTAAAAGATTTGATTAGATCACATCCAGTCCTGTGAATACCTTATAATGTAATTCATTCACACTTTTCTCCCTGACCTCTATTAATTATGGTTTAGACAATGATGATGATGATGATGATGATGATGATGTTCAGACTTTTAAAGCGGTTTAAAATGAAATAGGTGTCATTTTGAGGTGAACTCCCCCCCAAAAAAAATAACACATACAGTGCCAGTGGTGGAGGAAGTAAAACTACTCAATGCAGAAAACATGCATCAGTCCACCTGGACACTGCAGGGGTGCAGCTTACCCTTCTTATTCTTCTCCTTGGTCACCACAGTCATGGACATGGTGGGCTGGGGGCTCGGCTCTGCGCCCCCCAGTGGCAGCCGGCTGACCTGCAGCGAGCGGAAATTGCACTTCAGAGTGTTTTTGGAGGAGGAGTCACGCTTCTCCATGTCTTTCTTCCTTTCTGTTGGAGCCACCCAGTAGTCCACCTGGAGTCCCATCAGTTCTGCCAGACCTACAGAACTACAAAAAACAGTCGGTGAGGAGGATATTGTGGAAATGCCATCCTTTTTAAACAGAATAACTCATAAGAGTTCAAGTAGCTAAATCTGCTACCACCAACATAGCTTAGCATAAAGTCTGGAAACAGGGAAGTAGCTGTAGGTTTTTATTTACCTTTGGACAGAGCCAGGCAATGTCCTCCTGTTCCCAGTCTTTATGCTAAGCTAAGCTAACCAGCTGCTGGTTATAGCTTCATATTTACATTACAGATAAAAGACCAGATCTAAACTTCATTACTTTTCATCCCTGGACGATAATTACGTCAGTATATTTATTCATATACACCTGCTTAATAAGATTTTTAGATTTTAAAAGCTCTTTACCAGGCATCGCAAAATACCTGTAAGCACAAAAGCTGGTGGTGACCGAGGGAGAGGAGGGTGGGGTGGGCGACGCCTCTTTGAGAGCGGGTGATACTTGTGGAGGGGTGGAGGAGAGCAGCGAGGAGCTCAGAGGTGCTGCATCATCAGAGTCTCCTGAGGGAGGAAACAGTCCATCATATATTTCCACATTTTTAAAGAACGTCAAAGCAAAACAGTATGCAAAAACAATTATTTTACTTTTATCTTATTTAAATGTCAAACATTCAAATACAAACTTGCCTGACGTTGCAGATGTTTGCTCCACCAGGCCAACTTTCACCATCTGCAGAATTCAAAAGGAGAAAGGAGCTACGTCAGCGTCACTCATGAGCTAAAACATCAGTCGGAGGAGGACAAAATCAGTACAAAGTGAATATTTGGGGCAAATCGGGCATTAAAGAGACTACTTACCCCAATGAAAGGAATGAATTTCTGACATGAGTCCTCATCAGGGCTGTGGAGAGGCAGCAGAGGCCGGAAGAGAGTCCAGGTAAAAAGGAGGACAGAAACAAATCAATATGTCATAAAACAAAAGGCAAGAAATGAGGATTATGTACAGATGAAATATCCAAGTGAATCTAAATGGACTTCTATCTACAAGCTTTTGCAAAACTTGGCTGTGAGATTACAATTTAAAGAAATGCCATCTACAGTTAGTAACGTCGAGATCTAGCAATCAGTAACTTGTAAATGTTTGATTTCCAACGTTCACATGTGGAAATACTGTAGTCGTGCATTGCATGGAGAGTATGCAAAGTCACCACAACCCAAGCAGAATGAACTGAGCATGCTGCACTTGCTGCTGGGCTTTAAACCTCCACTAAGAACAAATTTTGTTTCCAACCGCAGGCCCCTTTACTGCAGCTGGAGAAGCACACAGACAAACATGCAAACTATTGGCTGATTCGAGGCTTCCAATAAAGCCACCCAGTTATTGAAGAGACGGACTGGATCTGGCAAACCAAAGTCAGAAGGGCATTCAGGAGGCAGCAAGTCCATCAGGGGAACAACTAAACTGTAGAGTCATAAAGAAGTGGATGAGAAGGAAGAGCACCAACCTACATCCAAAACTTCTCCGGTTCCATGCACTACCTTTGAGCGGCAGTGGCATGACTACACTTCCATGAACTATTTTTCTTGGCAATGACCAGAAAAATAGCCTGAATGGTTCTAGTTCTACGTTCTCTACATGTAAAGACGTTTGACGATGTGAAAGGTTGTTGCTCTTGCCTTGAAGAAACCTGCCATCGCCCCCCCAGGGAAGAAACAGAGAGACTACAGAGGAGGGGAGAGAAAGAGAGAAGACAGTCTACAGTAGGTCACAGTTTGCACATCAAGGCCACTTTTTGTTTTCCCAACACAACACAGTCTTTTTGTTATGTTCATATCGCCTTGCAGGGATGGATTGGGACTGCTGTTTGATGTTTTTGATCCATATATTGGCTAAAATGTGTAATATATCGGTTAAAAGATGCACATGCATGTCAATCTACGTAGACAAACGCAGAAGTAAAGACACAACACATGCACTTTTCAGATAAACGCCAAATCTAGTTCTGCATCTCTGTCAAAACCAGTTTCTTGATCAGAATAACTGGAATTAGTATCTTTTTTTAATGTTTATAGTGTTGTACAATACAGCACCATGATGATATTATACCATTTTATTGTGCATTTATGTATATTGATAGAAGAACTCTTATTATAAGAGTGACAGGCCCCTCAGCTGTGAAAGGAGCTTTTAATGCTAACTGCATGCTAACAAACTGCTGATTGTTTTTAATTAATTAATCATTTATATCTTTTTTAATGTTTTACATTTTGGATATTATTTACTTCGTATCCCTTATTTGCTGGAGCTACCAGCAAGACCTTTGTCACAGCCAATGTTGAATGTTTTCTCTTTCATTTCTAATGAATTTTGAACATTATGAAAATGTGTGTCACACAGTTGGTGGTATTTTGCATAAACTTTAGCCAAGTCAAATAATGGCAACACTTTAAGTTCCTAACAATTTCCAAATATTTTCCTTGAAAGAATTATGTAATTTAGTAGTAATTACAAGGAAAATAAGCTCAATTTAAATTGAAGAATTGAATTGTATATATTACAAAAAGATATTAATATAATTTTTAAACAGACCATTAGCACTGAGGACACCACAGTCGATCATGACACATTTGATGGTGACATTTGACCAATAGCGTAACTTAAATGTTGATCCTGGTGGTTGAGCTTCACGATTAAATTACAAAAAATGTGTTAATCGCACCACGACTCTGACATTTCAACAGCGTGCAGGTTTTCTACTTCTAACTGGACAAATAACAGACAGACATGGATGGCCAGAAGCACGTGGAGATCATGGAGAGGGAACAGCAGGAGGGAAGAAACAGAAGAAAGAGGATCTAGAGGAGGGAAGAGAGAGCTGATTGTATTTGGTCTCTTGCCACTTTATCAGCACATTTTACCCTTCAGTCAGTCCTCTGATATCTTATCAATGAGGATTTTTTGGAGTAGAAACTGAAGGCAGAATGATCTTTCTTCATTGAGGAAATTCTTTCGGTAATGCCAGGAATAATATTCTTCACAACAAGAGCACACAGATGTTGGATTGAGACTAGAAACTCATCATTTATGCTGCAAAACATACATTTAGAAAATGTGCAACAAAAGTTCGCATGAAACACTAAAAAGGAATAGTTAGTTGGACATTGCTGGGAGATATGCTTATTTGCTTTCTTCCCAAAAGTTAGATGAGAAGATTCGATTCCACTGTCATGTCTGCACAGTTAATATGAAGCTACATACAGGAGGCGAGTCACTTAGCTTAGCATAAAGACTGTAAACAGGGGAAACAGCTAGCCTTGTACAGTTGTTCATTCTGCACTCTCTGCTTTGGGATATTTTACTGAATGCTGGCACTTGACCCCATGCTAGGGCCTCTTCTCAATAGCCCTCACCCCACTTCCTTGTTGAGTTGCAGCTTTGGCAATTAAAACTGCACCAGATCATTTTCCAATAGGGCAGCTAAAATAATTCACAAGACATACATTTTACTATGCAGAAACCATGTAACATGACATTAGTTGGGCTGCTTTGATATAAAAAACATGAGGCAGGGGATCTTATGCTGAGTCCACATTTCTTTCAGTTATTTGCTTGCAAACAGTTTGTATCTTCCCATAAAATTCCAAAATGTCACTTCCTTTGGATATGCAGGTAACCACAATTTAATTTAGACAAAAAGGACTAAACCAGAGTGTCTTGGTAGGGTTAAAACACTCTTCTTTACTGCACATGTTGTGTCTCGACAAATAAAAACGTTAACATAAATAAAACTTGGCCTTGTGCAGCTTTAATTAGTTCAAGAAATCTCATACTGTGTCTGTGTGCTCCTGTTCTTTATAACTCTAAGCTGTGGCCGGGATAGCAGAGTTCAATCTTATCTGAGAAGTTTATGGCTCAAGCTGTTAATAGAAAAAAAAAACAGTTTTTAGCAGCTGTTAAAGTGGCAAGCTCCAGCAAAGGCTGAGGAGGGTCAACACACAGAAAGCGCATGAACCACCAAGCTACGTGAGAAACAAACTCAATTGACCACAATACCTTACTGCAAAATCAAAATGAAAGCTCTTTTTCCTTCAAAGAAAGAAAAGAAAAAATACAACAAAAAGATAAAAACATGTTATTCTCACACACACTCACACAGTGATGGAAAGACAGTGATGTTTAGAAGATAGACTCCCCCCGTCAGACACCGCCGCTCCCACACAAACTCCACAACATTAATGAAACTTTGACCTCAGTTTATTTTTCAAAAGGGGTTTGAAAACATAATGTAACAGAATTTCAATCTTAATTTAATTTACATTAATAATTATAACTTCCTAGCCGACTATATTGCCACCAACAGCTGGTTTCAACATTCTGTTGCTAGTAGCGCAGTTAACTGACACTGTTAAGTCCGCCATTTTGTCAGATCTGTGACCAAGCAAATAGGCTATTGACTAACATCTTTTTATCTACTGAGCTTTTATTGGTTGCCCTTGCAGTTTTTTGATTGTTAACTTTGGATTTAGTAGAGTATAAGCTTTTTCTTAATCTGTTTTGCGCTAACCAAGCTAGCCATCACACTATGCTAGCTGTTTCAAGCTAATGTGTTGCTAATACAACATTCTAAGTAACTACAGATTACCGCTGGGCTAACTGTCATGTTTTATTGTTGTGTTTACTTTTACTCTTTCTTGCTATGTGTATGTGAACAAGATTAATAACTGTGTTTTACTTGTGTGAAAGCAATAGTTTGACATTTGGTATTTGATTTCTGGCAGCGAGAAGATTGATATCATCCATTAAACAGGAAGCTACAGCCAGCAGCCTCAACTTAGCTTAGCATAAAGACTGGAAACAGAGGGAAACAGCTAGCCTGGCTCTGTCCAAAGGTAACAAAATCTGCCTACCAGTACCTCTAAAGTTCACTAATTTACACGTTCGATTTCAGGGACAAATCCATATAAAAACCAAAGGGAAGAATTTACAATTTGAATTTTCAAGTAGAGTTATGTGTACCTTCTACTTTCTTGGCTGAAACCAGGTCCTGGTCCATGATCTTACAGCTATATGCAGATATTTATATATTTTGTCTCTAATTTTGCCTGAATTTTTTCAACTAATGTAATGCAAACTAATCTATCACATGTCAATCTTTTACAGAACAGTTCAATCCCCTTTTGAAAAAGTGCTGAAAGCTCTGCATTAGAAGCATTTGTTAGACGAAACCCTCAGACTTGACTAATTTCAGACTTGTTCAGGGGTCTTTTACAGAAACGCATGTAAAGTCCCACTTCTGCACAGCTCACTGTGAATGTTTCTCAGGTGTGTTTATTAAATGAGGGTCAGATCCTGAAACATACCTCTTCTGTTTGTAGGTGAGCATGGCCTCTGCGATGGGAAGCTGGTGAGCTCCGTTAGCTCCCACCATGTACTGAGTTACCCTCGACACCACGTCTGGGTTCTCCTGGGCTGCACAGGAAACAGTGATTCATTAATTATCTACTACTGACTGTACAACTGAATAAATGGCCAGAAACATTAATTAAAATGTTCATATTTATTTTTCAATTTCAATTCTTAAGTCTGTAACTTAGAAACAACAATGAGCAGTTCTGGTAGATGTTCTCTAAAAACTACTGTAAACAAACAAACAAAAAAGGTATTTAGTACAAAATAAGAGCCCACCAATAACAGGAGCCTCTGGCTTGTGAAACAGGTCCCTCCAAGCAGCGTCCTGGAACAAACTGTTGTATCGATAGTCAATAGTGCCGAGATATTTGGAGACCGGATGTGCACCTAAACCGATCAAAGCAAAACAGTGAAAATCAGACAACAAACAGCCCACATAACACTAGACAGGCTGCCAGAAGTCTCTTACCCATGTCAATATTAATAACAAAAAATGTTAGGCTGTTGCTAACCTAGAGGGATGATAAGAAACCTAAGGTAGCCGAGCCAGTCAGGGGTCTTATGGGAAAGGTGATCCACAAAAAGCCTCAGAACAGCGCTGAGGTAGTGCTGCGCTCCGGCCACTGCGATCTTTATGGGGATGGGCGTCTGGGAGTTACAGTTGCAACTAGGAAAGAAAATAAATAGACAGCTTAAAGTTTCACAATTGATGCTGTTACATTTAGTGCAAGGAAAAACGACTTTCACACAGTGAGCAAAAGACCGACAACCAAAGTCAGCATGCGAGATGCCGACTTACAATCTCTGTATGCGGGAGACGATGGTGTTGAATGCAGCTTGGATGTCGGCCGTGGTGCAGGTGCAGACCACTGGGAGATGGTGGTTTTGCAGCATATCTGAAAGATACTGAAAGGGGAGGAAAAGGAGAAACAGATGAGATGAAAAACTAAAACTGAATAGTTTAATAATGAAAAGCATTTCTCTGCCATAAACATATTTTAAGTCATTTACTACATATCCTTTAACAATCTTAATACTTATTGCTTTCTAAACAATTATTTCCAAGAGTCTGTGTAACTTTTGAAACATCTATCCACAGCTCTCCCAAACATTGTGAAAGGCAAGTACCAAGAAAAGAAAAAGCAGAGTAGGAGCCATTTGAAGCTTGTCGTGCAGGTATTCCTTACCTGGCCCTGCCAGTCTGACGTGTTGATGAGAATGATGCTGTCAGGGAGGTGGCTATCAGACACTAGGATGTGGTTTAGCTGGTCATACACTGTCTTTCTTGGGATCTAGGCAGGTAGAAGGAGACACCTTTTGGTTAAAATAACGACTCATATTTTTCTCATAACACTGTCCCCCAGTAAGTCTTCCAGATCCAAAACTTTAAAGTGACAAAGTGTCTTGTTTTGTTAGGGATTAAGATCAATCTTCAAGACATCGTGCTTGGTGGAGAGGGTACACCAGTGACAGTGACAGTTAACTGGTATTTTATGTTGAAACGTTCAGCAGAATATTTTTGGATTGTCCTGCAGTTCTCTTCTCCTACCTGTAGGTGGCAGCGTGTGTCCAGGGACCGCTCGTTGTCCAGGCTGTTGGCTCTCTCGTTCTGCGGCCTGCTGGGCTGGCGCTCCTTCAGCGAAGTGCTCCTACCTCGCCTCCCTGCCAACTTCGGTTCCTGCCTGAAAACGAAAACAGCAGAGGAAGAGAGATGGAGGATTTGAGAGGCAGTAATGTAATGGTCAACTGATATTACTTAGAAACGGATACATTATTTCTTTCAGTTAAAAGTCGTGTCGTGTTGTTGTTTTTTGTGAATTTCCATCATAAAGATTTATGTCAGCTTTCAAAAACAATCTCAATGCTTTAAAGAGGGGGATTATTCTTGTTTATGTATTTCTACCTGTTGGATGAGATTATTAGAGACTCTGTCTTGGTCATTTTGCCACTTGGTGGCAGCCTCTCTAAAAATGTGTCCATGTTGTCCATCTCCAGCTCTGTGGTCGGAGTCACCGCCTCCGGCTGCTCCTGAGGGAAAACAAGAAGCGAGAAAAACAACAGCATCGGGGTTTATGAGTCAAGAGCTGACAGGCGTGTTCATGCATTACCTTTTCCAGGCAGCTTAAATGTCTCCACTGCTTGGGGATTTTTCACATGTAGAGCCTAATTGAACAACCTTTAAAAGCTAATTTTCTGTGTTTTCCTTCAAAATATTGCCGTGCAGTAATTTGACTGATGCCGGTTGTTGATCTCAAGCAGCTTCAAGAGTTGATACTCACAAAGGAGACGTTACCAGACACATTGTCATCTGGAAATTTGGCCCCTCCACACTTGGTTTTATCTGGGTCAATCTGAAATGAGATGGTGAGAAGAAGAATAAACATTACCTGGTTTCGATTGAGTCCCATGAGCTTTAATTTCACAGAAAGCAAAGCACTGTTTCGTTCAACATCAACATGGATTCCTGGATGAACAGAAGCCCTACAGTTTCATAAACAAACAAGCGATCACATTATAACTGGTTTGAAGCTGCGGACTGATGGGAAAATCTGAGTGGGGGAAGTGAAATTCTACTCTTCTCTACTTGAGGGAATGATACCCTTAAGCAGGACAATTAACGCCTTGCTGCTCCGGTGGATTGCTCATTGGCTATCAGTGCAGTTCAGTGGTTGCACTGGTCGGTCTCCAGCTGTTTCACTGTGGTATTAGTAACCCAGTTTGTTTCACTGAATGTAAAAGAAGCAGGGGTCTGAGGAAGGCATGGGACCAGGAACACAAAGAAGCAGAAAAGACTGATTTCATTTGAAACTAACCAAAGTCGCATGTTCAAAACAGGCAGAAGGAAAACTGCATCGCTGCTGAAGTTATTTAGGACCGTTTTCTACATTGTGTTAATCACAGTGATGTTGCAGTAACGCCTGTCTCACCGGGCTCGGGGGCTCCCTGTGGCTCCGGCTGCTGTGGATGCTGCCGATCTCAGTTTGAGAGCTGGAGAGGGAGAGACCCTCGAAATATGGCCTGAAACACAAGAAGCAAAGTGGAGTGAAGTAAAGAAATCAGTTCGTCTCAACATGACTATTGACTGTTATTGACTGGCATGAGGAGTCTCCTCTGGGTCAGTAGGTCCGTATACAGCGCAGTGTTTTAAGTACACTACCATTCTATGAAGTTACCTGCACGTTGTGCTTTGATTTGCATTAAATGTGTATTTGAAACCAGCATTTTGAAGATGTTTTGACACCCTGTGGCTCTTTAGAGGAACTTTCTAAATTCTGAGAAGCCTGCATCAGAAACTGGAGGTGTGGAGTTCGAAAGACGTGGGCAGAAAGAAAGACACTAGTGAAAGGAATTATGGGAGACAAAAGATCCAGCGTTAACGGAGCCTGACCCAGACTAAAAGTCAGGATACCTCAGCTCCTGCCTCACTGAACAGCTGGAGAATCGAATGTTTTAATGAAACTTTCCTATTATGTAAAAGATGTTTCCCACCCTGCAATGAATGAAAACCTAGAGGAAACCCTGAATATATGCATTTTTTAAATAGTTCGAATATTAGCACAAAATATTGGATACAGCTTCAATAACAAGGCCAATATTTATAATAAAGCAGCCTTTGGATATTTCATCCTGCTGCAGTGTTTAAGGAACATTAAAGGATATTTTTTTTACTTAGCCTATTCAGTTTATTCTTGTCATTTAATTCAGACTTTTTTGTGCAGCATTTTAACTAATATGAAGTATGTTATCATAATGATTTGGCCTGTAACAACCCTTATAAGCCACGTGTCCCGCAAATAAAGACACACACTCTCATTTCTGTTGAGAAACCTGAGAAACACTCACTTGAGTTTGGGTTTTGGTGTGCTGAGGACGCTGTCATCGTCATCGAGCTCCGGGCCGCTGTCACTCGGGTTCTCAAACTCTACACTGTCCAGGTCCAGGTCCTCCTCCTCCACCTCTGGGGGCGGCTCTGCAGGGTCCTGCTCCGAGTCCAGCACCTCCGGGCACACAAACACACAGACGTTACATCTTCAGCTCCGCAGCAGAAGAACAAGAGAAAACGAAATTCCCAGCACCCACCTCATCTGAAACTCTGAAGCGCTTCAGCAGGGCCACAACTCGCTGCTTAAAGTTCTGCTGCTAAAACACAGGAGAATAAACACAAGTCAGTCTGTGACCTAGTTCTGATTTACTACAGCGCTCTAAGCAATCCAATACAGAGCAAGCAGCTGCAGCCGGTGCGGAGCAGGAGACCCTCCATTTTAGTAATTTTACCGTCAGTAGATACATTTGCAGTGCTGGCTGTGTATTGATTTTGCTGCGTGTTATTATGTAAATCAATAATCAAGTAACATCATGCCTCATCTGCTTTCTGGGGCTTTCATCTCCTGCTTCGGCTCACTGAGCTCCATATCACCATATCATAAACATATTTAAACTGTCTCAGTAAAGCTCACTGATGTGTGTTTAATATTACTTCACAATCTGCGAATGACTCACCTGCATTATGAACAAAATGAAGAGCTGATAAGCTGGTGTTTATTTTAGAAGCACATTCAACTGCAGTATCTGAACAAATACTGCATTCTGAGGTAGAAAGATGGAGGTCAAAATACTCCCCAAGACAATAATAAGACAAGTTGTCACTGTACATTTAGAAATATATGAAAAAATAAATTTGTTTTATGGCTGAATTTGATTCAGGAAGTGAACCACGACAAGCTGTAATGTGATTGGTTGGATGAAAGACACACTGAAATGCATGTAAATTAAATACATTTAGTTTCCTCACTAATTAACAAGTTATATGTTGTTTGTTTCACCTGTACAAAAAAAACAAAGCAGTGACTTCACTGTGATGTTTCCAAGGGAACCAGTGAAGACTCCAGGAAGTTACTGACCAAGAAAAAGTCACTGTGTGGGTCAACGTCATGGTCAAAGGTTTGCCCCCTTGTCAGTTATGAATGCTCAAACTAAACTTCAATATCTTGTTTATTTTGCCTCCTTTAATCTCTGGCTCACGTGTCTTACTCTGGTGATGGAGGGTGTCCGTACTATCGACCTCCTCTGCTTCTTTGGCTTTCTCACATCGTACTCGTCGTCCTCGAGATCCTGAATACAACAAGCAATGAAAACAAAACAAAGTCTTGAAGTTTTGCTCAGCAAATTGCATGTACAGATGTCTTCCGCCCTTGTGCCCCAACCAAGTGCTTAATTATTAACCGACTCGCCGCTGACCAGATTGAGGTAAATTGATTTGCTTTGCCTCGTGACCCTTAAAGGTCGGCTTGCCTCAGTGATTTCCAGGCCGACTCACCTGTCCCTGCACGGCGTCGTCGCTGGCCTCCTGCTCTGACGAGAAGCTCTCATATTCCTCCTCTGAGTAGTTATCTAAGGCAGAACACAAGCAGGGAGAATAAAGGCTGGAGCCTAGAAGAGGCCTCATACATATTTCAGTGATCGCCGCTTTTAAATCTGACATGCAGCCAAGCTCTAAATAGACATGATGTACAGTCCACACGGAGCTGTACGCTACCTGAATCTCATCGCTTTTGCACGATTAGAGAGAAAAAATAGACCCTGAACCCTGTGATCCCTGCTCTGTTTAGCCCATCGAGCATATTAGGTGATTATGATGGCTTCGTGCTGTTCTAGCCTCGGAACACCTGGGGCAGTGAGAGGCAAAGTGTACCGGAGCATTTGATCTTCTGTCCGCCCTGCAGGGCTGCCTCCTCGTGGTCTATCGGCTGACTGGACAGGGAAAAGATCCAGATCTCGGCCACCTTCCCCAGCATGTCTTTCTGGTTGCTGCAGAGGGGCAGAACCTGGCCTCCCTCTGTCGGGTGCTGCATCACCTGGGAGGGATGAAATAAGGTTTCATTTGCAGAGACATCACGCTGTCCAACTGAAGTAAACTCTATTATACAATGCATTGCAGGCTCACAGATACTGTGCTTAATTGTAATGTTGAATTATACTTGGATGTGGGGATTTGGAAATGGAACGCACATGATCACAGCCATCTGGGCATTTAAGCCTCTGAGGCAGAAAAATAACAAGTGTACAAGCTGAAAAACACTTCTTTCAGCAACAGCTTTAACTTTTTACTCAAGTATCCTCAAACCATCTAGTTCTCAAAATCGAATTTCTACGTTTTTTTTAAGAAGACAATCCTGAAAAAGTCACATTTGTATATTGCTGATGGAGTGGGTAGCCGTCTTGATTAAAAGATTTTTGGGACATTTTGGGGCAAACGGTTACTGGTATTCTTGTTGAAAGTTTGACGACCACTCTCACGTCTGTAATATGAAGCTACAATCAGTAGCTATACTGATTTATTTATAAATATACTGAGATATGAGACTGGTATCAATATTCTCAACTTACTCTTGGAAAGAAGGATTTTTTGTTTCCCAAAATGTCAAATTAAGCCTTTAACATAATATTGTGAATTAAGGTTTGAGAGATTTATCCTAAACTCCAAACAATGAAAAATCGTAATTGCCTATTTTTTTGGTCATTTCCCACCCACAAACTCACACCGCTTTTAGCACCCAAAGCTTCCTGCTGTTTGAAATGGAGGATCCACTCAAGAACCTTGCTCAACAGCACCAAAGTGGTATTTACAGAGTGAGAGACGGAGATTTAATCACTCCACACTCCAGAGAAACTCATCACGAACCGGGACCACTCCAGGACAGCGCCGGCCCAAATCTGGACGAGTCTCTGTTGTCTCTGTCCAGTGGCACCATATCAGCCTTTAAAGATTTACACTGCATCTCATCTCCTTTGTATCTTTAAGTTGAAAAAGCGAGAACTACTTCGTTCTTGTGGTTAAGTTCAAGTCTGTTTTTGATTCTTTTTTTCTTTCTCTGAGGCACCGTGATGTCTCCTCTCAGCTGCTAAGATGTGACTTTAATAAGCTCCACTGAGCTTTGTCAGCCAGATGGGAACTCCTCAGTGTAACAGCATCATCTGCACTGAAAAATATTCATCAGATGCAAGCCTCTTATTCATGTATTCTAGGTTTTCTTAAAAACACAAGAAAGTATTTGTCTATCGGGTGAGATATTTTTTTTCTCTACATATTTTGTTTTTAAAAAAGCAGGTTTGTACGGAGAAAATTGTGAAAAAAGTGTTAATTTCAGACTAATTAGAGGGCAAAATGACTTATTTGCTATGCGTGATTCAAAGAGCCAGGGGTTATTGTAAAAGAGGCACTGCCAAACCCCAGGACAAGAGGAGGAGGACAAAGTCTAGTAAATGTCAACCTGCAGCTCCAACATCCACCATTTTCTCATTATATGTTCACACCGTCCTGTCCTGACACTAACAGCCTGTTAGAGATGGTGCACCTTCCTGCTCATGTCTGCCCCGAGACTTCGAGACACAACAAAAAAGGGCAACGGCAGTAAGCTGCAACATTGTTATCCTCTACATACCGCACACAGCAATTACCAGATGCATTTTACATAGAAAACAGGAATATGAATGCAGGTGTGTTGCGGTGCGGTCGTTCTGTACCTCGGCCATATCGATAGATCCCACTGCGAGCGTCTTGTAGCCCAAGATAGTTCGGTTCTTGTATCTTTTCCGCCTTTGCAGCATGATTTGCAGCTTGTTACCTTCTCGTTTTAAGAAGTGAGGGTACTGAAGAGGGAGGAAGTACAATCACTTAGACTTTAACTGGTAGCTTTCAGGGTCAGGTTGGAGATGTTCTACATTTTTCTTATTGTCAACGAAGCCCATAAAAAGACCAAAACCAGCAATGAACTGACGCTTTTACAAGTATTGTCTGTTCATGCAAAGCCTGGTACATCTTATTCCTCTGCGCCCCAGAGCTCCACTGTTAAACACATCAAACTATTAAAAACACATCAGTGGGCTGCACTGTTACACTGGGTGACATGTTTCTTCATTAAGACGAGCAAGGCTACTGTAGGTTATTTGAGTTGAACTCGCATAAACCCTGCTGACAACACTCACTAGAGCACCAAATCAGCAGCCAAAAATAGTCCCCGACAAATACAGCATTTACTCTTATTTCAGTAATGTTTCATGCCCCTGAAAACCAGGTTTTTCTCTAATAAGATAAATATTAATGAGTAAATATGGAGCGATTATTATTACTTATTAGGACTTCTCTCAAAAACTCACCGGCTTCTCCTTCAGAACTGCACGTGTTTTTTTTTAACTTGATTTGACAACATAAGCAATCGAACCCACATCTGACATAATGTTTATTGGTATGATTCAACAATTTAAATGTTGCCAATTACATGATCATCACCTTTTTTCAAATTGAGCCACGTCAAACCTGAGAGAAAAGCAAAAACACAACCACAGAAATCTCTCGTGAATTAACCAAAACATGCATTAAAGACCTCTATTAAAGAAAATAAGTCTTTAATAAAACTAAAGTGGCCAGTTGTTTTAGGAAAAGATGAAACCTTCTTTAAAAATGAAAGTATACATTTGTGTCCCTTTATTTTCATAATCAGTAGACGATTCTGAGAAGCCGAAGAAGTCGGAAAGCACTGAGAGAAGAACTAACACATTAATAGTTTCAGGCTTTTCATGGACTTAATAACTAAAATATAGAATATATTGCCAACCTTATCCTTTGATCATCTGGCAACACTTTGTCCTTGTGCTCAAAAGAGATGCATCTCCACAATAACAGAAAAGAGAGCTCCACATCCCATTGATATCTAATGTAGGTTCCAAACAGTTGCCATGGCAGCAAGCGTAAAAAAAATCACCCCACACATACTTTACCCTGTGAAATCTCACTTCAATAAAAAAAGCAAATATACACCTAAAAACGATCCTTAAATGGTTTATCTGGCAACTTGTAATGTTTCTTTTTATCCAGACAGCAGCATGGTGATATTTGTTTGATTTACCTGCAGTGAAAAGGTCAGAGCCAGATCGGTCTCCACAGACCCACTGGGTGGCAGCACTATCTCATGGGACCTCAAAATCCGCTTGGAGCCCTGTAAAAAAAAAAAAAAAATGTTTTAAAGAATTTGGTTGGTTTTTAATTTAGTGGGAGCTCTTCCCCTGGAAGGATTTTGTTTATAACTCTGCAGCAGTAAAGGAGCAAGGCATTACTAATTCAACAGGACTCGACACATTTTGCACGTGTTAAAACATTCACTACAAATCTCATGTGCAAAATCATTTTACAGTACAAGTTGACGCCACTCTTTCTTATTTCCTGTTTTCTGCTAAGCAACTGGTTTAATTATTGTTGAGATATATTTGACAAAATAAGAACCAGATATGACGATTTAATCCAGTATACTACTGCATCTCAACCAAGGCTCTTTGCCTTGAAGGTGGAAAAAGAACAATGAATTATGGATTTTAAAGGGTCAACAGTGAAATATAAACCAGTGGTTCTTCTTTTGCCCTTCATCGGGGAGTGAGATGTACAGGACATGTTGTATTTATGTTTGTTTGTGTGTATGTGGCGGGTTTGTACATGCCCACTCTCTGCTGTGTCTGTTTATACAGCATACCTGGATTTTAACTGCTATGACCACCGAGATCAGCTCTTTATCAAGTTCCCTCATCACGACCAGCTTCTTCAGAGTCAGACTGCACAATCTTGAGGAGACGGAGAAAGAATGAGAGAAAGAATGTTTAGTTCAGCACCGTCGGTGTGTTTCTTTTTAACATGCACCAACAGAGGAGTCATTACAACTAAGCAAAACACATATGGTATGTCAGGCAACACAGCGTCAGTCGACTGTGATCATTTCACTAATATGTTTTCACACACTTACAGAGGGTGTGAATTTGATGCTCTTATGCTGAGCAGATAAAAAAATGGTACCTCTGAACTGACCAATGAATTAGCTTGGCAGAGTTTAGTTTATCACAGATTCATCGATTTATATGTGGATATGTAGGCTGAGTATCAACAAATGGCAGGGCAGAAAAAGAAACAAGTATGTTTGAGGTCATTTAGAAATTGAGTTTGTCCACCATGGAGCACCGACAAGTTTGTTTCTTTGCCTGTAAAAGGTTCCGCTAACTTGTAATGAATCCATTGCTGTATGTATATAAGTATTTCTATATCAAAGCTCCACTTTTTTATTGCTGTAAGACATTTCTGATGACTGATCCTGAACTCAGGGAGCGTACACATGGATTTATCCAGTCAAGCAACTAACTCCCCCGCCCATTATATAACACTGGAGCTAACTGGCTCATTAGATCATTGATTTCATAATTTATTCATTTCTCCCTCGTCCTCCACCTGCTGACAGGTAACAACACAGGCCAACAGTACTCTACAGCTCTTTATAAGTTCTCCATATTCACTAAGCCACCCGCACTTTCCAGTGATCCCGTCAAACCTGAGGGATCTGATTTAAAACCCTGTGCGCATCCACTCATAAAAAACTGCTGCACAGTGCGACTAGAGTCCTTTTAAATGACAAATAATCAAACATGACCTTCGGTAGCCAGTGGGCCACCTGCTGCTGCCACAAACCTCATCTATAAAAATGTTCTCTCATCAGTGAAATCCTTAAGAGTGGTGACCGGAGCGATGAGGGCAGAACTGGCGACAGATCACAGAAACGTTTCAGAATTCCTACACTTGTTCGTTAGTGGCAGGCTGAGCTAAATCCTCTTTCACTTGCAGACGGGCCTCTGCCAGCAGAGCAGACACAGCGACACACCGAAGCAGGATGGTGGCGGGGCAGCCAGGGTGGCATTGTTAGGGCAGTGTGTGTGTGTGTGTGTGTGTGTGTGTGTGTGTGTGTGTGCGCGCTTTAACAAGCCTGTCACGAATTCTTTTTCTTTTTTTAAAAGAGCTTTTCTTTTGAGGCTCTCTTTGGGTCCTTTGACTGAATCATCCAGAAGAGCAGCGCTGAACAGGCTGGCTGCTCACAATCTGGAGGCATTTTCTCAGCAGCCATTTATCACCCTGCTCTGCTTTTTTACTGCAAAATTAAACGGTGTTAACGGCGTTGTTGGTGAGTATGACATCAGTCTTGAATTATTCTGGGGCACAATAGCACGGCATTGAATGTCGTTCAGCGGCAGCAACGGCTATTCAGCGGCATCGAAGGTTTACTGTCACACAGAGAAGAAGATGTAGGTCAAAACTGCCATGAGTGACAGGGGAGAGGGAAATGTGCTCAGTGCTGAGTGGAAAAAGCCCAGAGAGGCAACATTAATACACCAATATCCACGGTTTAGTGCAAGGACTGAGTTGACCTTGGATGTAATCTAACTCCTCTCCAATTCTTCTACTTTGAGAAAAGAAAGCAAAACACTGCCGCATAGGTGAGGCGCCAAACAAAAGAAAACAGTCAAGTGCTTTCAAAAACCTCACAGTGTGCTGAGTGACATAACGCCGTGTCCCTGCAGCAGAGGGGTATCAATCAGCACAGAGAGAAAGCACAACATTTGGACGGAGAGAGAAGAAGCGGTGACAATGGCAGGTCTGAAGAAGCCCCCCAGCACGCTGAATGAAGACCTTTCTCTTTTTCAGCTGAGACACGGCCCAAGAAATCCCAGGCACAACGGACACAAGCCAATGAAGGCTCGCATTGTCTTCAGCCTGCGCTCACAGAGACAATACGCAGCATTCTTACACTGCTATTTTGTATTCTACCCTATTCCCATTGGTTCCAAGCCCACAACACCATCTATTTCAGTTATGCTAGGTGGCTGGATGCTGGTTTGCGTAGGCAGAGACAGCCAAACAATATCTACCTCTGCTCTGCTAAAAAGGATATTTGGGGGGTTTTTATCCCTCACAATGGGTTTATCATGCAGTATGTGCTGCAGAAGCTGAAATGCTATTTCTAATGACCACTAAACACCACTTAATTTAAGAGGATCTGTGCTGACCCTTTCTCTCTTTGGTAGGTGACCTAAAGCTCTGACAAGCGGAGATGAGTGCAACTTAAAGTGCAGGTACTTTCAGATTTTTTGGGACACACTGGTGATATTTTCCCAGCAAAGGACTTTTGATTTCCAGGATTCCACACCGACTCGTACTGAAACAGGCTTTTTTGAGTAAATTAACACAATGGTAGCATTCTTCATGCACTTCTACACTGATTGCCATATAAAAAGTTGCGGATTGTCTTACAGTGTCTGAAAGCCCCTTTCCTGCCGAATCAGCAGGGCATCCGTGAATTCTGTCCAAAAAGTGATACAAAAAAATTATTTTAAGACACCCTGTTGCATATCTGATTGCATCCATCCCAACTTTCCCAAGAAAACAGTATATAAAACTGAGTCAAACCCAGAATATGAAAAGTGAGAAGTTTTTCTATGTGACATGACACTTCTGTTACCACTCAACAGTAAGTGGAGTTCTCTCTGTTCCGTCTTTGATACACAAAGAAATATATATCGATAAATTAGAACAACACAGCCGAGTGCTGAGGTGTCACTCGAGGACACGCTCACTGCCACCAACTAATGCGTTTGTACACTGAGCGTCTGTCGGTGTTCACCGACACACGCGTTACACTCAGAAAAGCACACAGCTGCTGTGTTGGCGCAGCAGCAAGCAAACCTGTCCCCTGCTCTGTCCCCTCGCTGCAGCCTCAGAGGGGCTCTGGGCTGCTAAAGCACCGACCTGCTGCCTATAGGGTGGCACTGCCAAATCCTGATCCAGTGGCCAGCTGAGCACAGATGCTCTGGCAAAGGCCGAGAGGAGGACCCAGCAGGCCCAGTGTGGTGCAGTGATCGTAAAAGCACATTCACTTCAACTGACAAGAACAACAAACCAACAGGAAGTTGTTTTGGTGTCACTGATGCAGAGACGAGTCAACACCAAGTGTAAACACACAGCGGAGGACAACAGGACCTGATGACTGATGCTAAATCATATCAGAACCACCAGCTACCAAAATATGTTAATGTAGATTCTGCTATGCTAACGGACATTAATTGCTTTTGAACGAGAATACGAGTCTACAGCCAGGACAGAGGTTCTATCTCATTGTGAAGAAACCCAAATGTTAGGACTAATATAAGCTGAGGCCACGTGATGTAATGGGAGTCAATGCTACTTTACTACTACTGCTGCCATTGCTACATTCCTGATACTAATTAATTTACTCAAGTTCTGCACTTAAATCATTTTTAAAATGTACTTATTTTCATTCTCTTCATCTTTGTACCACTCCACTGAGCGAAATATTGTACTTTTAACTCCACTACACATATCTATTGCTTGGAGAAATGCCACTAATAAAACTTTTACTACATATACTGTTTCTTTTACTACTAAAATGTTTATAAGTATCACTACTACTTCTGCTACTTCTACTACTACTATTTTTGCAAATTCTGTTACTTATATATTTGTATTGAAAGTGAAGGCACCATTATTTATATAGCCAAAAATCATAAATTTACCTCAAAGGACAAAATGTGTTTTTGATCTAAGCAGTTATTCATGAAGTAAATGTGAAAACAGTAGCGGTTTGTATGCTAGTTGTTGTGCAAGCAATGATACCATCTTCAGTGTGTTCTTTGTTTAGCGCATTAGCATGCTAACATTTGCTCACATGCAAATCAGCACGAAACACAAAGTTCAGCTGAGGGTGATGGGAATCTCATTCGCTTTGCATGTATTTGGTCACAAACCAAAGTATTGGACAAATTCATACTTTGACCTGAGGATGGATGAAAGATTAACAGTGCTACATTAAAAGTCAAAGTCAGTAGGATTCATCCTCTGGGTACCATGAATGTCTGTACAAAGTTTCATGACAATCCAGCCAATCGTTAGAGAGATTTCAGTCTGGACCAACATAACCACCACGGATATGAATGTGTAGTCTAACAGAGAGAGAAAAGGTCCAAGACTAAATCAAACTCAAAGCAGTGCAGGTTCAGATCACCCATACCGTTCACCAACAGCTAGAAGGTGAACAGCTGCTGACACTGTACTGATTGTGTCTCTGGGTCTTCAGCTCTCGATTTGGAGCTGTTTCAAAGAAAATCTGACGAAATCTGAAGAAATCCAAGATCAGGACAGAGGGGACGGTGGACGCTTGGGTGTCTCTTACAAGACGTGACACCCTACACCTGACCCTAACCATGAGCACTGCTGGTCATTGATTTGCTTGTCTCCTGACATGCTGACACTGGAGGAAACACAGATACTAACGGTATATTTCAAGACCCAGAAGACCTCAAAACTATTGGATTCAATGGCTAACTAGCGATTGAGATCTTGCCATTGATCTATTATGTATTTTAAATTTAACGTATTGTTGACAATTGTTGAAATATTTAAATATCGATCTAATACCTACATTTAATATTTAAAATGCAATGAATTACACTCTAATTTAATTTGAATGTTCAAATTAATCCGTTTTTTTTATAAGGGATGGTTTTAAATTCTTAGAAATCTACAAGAAGACTACAAACAAAACCTTTTACAGCAGGATGGGATAAAAAAAAAAGGCCATAACACAGATACAGAGATAGAGAGTGGAATAAAACAAGTCAGGGAGTGAGCGTAGAAGCCGGTCGTGTGGAGGTCAGATAACATAAACACCCGAGGTTCAGTTTCAACTCCTGGATTTGCTCCTTCTGTTAATAGTGAGCGAGTCGGGCAACTCTACACCACCCCACCCTGCACCGGGCAGCAAGCTGCAGCGATAATGAGATTTCCATACTTCACACTGCCACTTCCTGCTCTTCTGCCCCAGAACCCCCCCCCCTCTCACACACACACACACACACACACAGGCACTTAAAATAGATGCTTGAACATGAGTTAAGAATTCAGTTAATTGTGTATCAGATATAAAGAGACTGGAGGCATCTTAGGGCTTCCATTTGGTTCTCGACTGGATAATTTGGAATTCCACCCTGAAACAGACCAATGCATTTATTTTCTGGAAGTGAATCCAAGTTCTGAATACAAGCATCTGGAGTGAAATTAGTCAGAAACTTTGAGCTAAAAATCTGCTTTCAGAGTAAAATTTAAGCACTTTCAAGGTGCCTAAATGAAAAATGTCCAGACTCTCGAAGCCTTTATTATCACATACTAAATAAATTGTGAGTAAAATGTTACTATAAATTCCAGGAGACAAACAAATACGACGACGGGATTGTTTCATTTCAAATAGGTTGACACGAGTGACTGTAGATGATGAAACACCTGATATATTTTTCAAGGAGTATATTTGGATTCAAGCAGATTCTTGACCTTGAATACATAACTGTACATACATAAAATAACTGATGATACAAGGCTTTTATCCAACAGCAGCTATACTGCGTGTCGTTTACGTGCAGATTGAGTTTGAGGCTTAGACCACAGCGCAGAGGATAAACAGGATTTAACATTTCATATCTCTGCATTCTTTTTGATTACATGTCACGGCCAAGCGCCGACAGAGTTCAAAGGTGTTATTTAAAGTTACAGCTCCGTCTCTCTGGTGTGCTGTAACAATACTGTCAGCTGCTGTTTCAGTTTCAGGCATAAAACGTATGATGAAACGGCCGTTCAGCGGTAAATATGAAAGAATTCCATCTCATCACAGGAGATGGGACACGGGGTGCTTTTTGAGGCTTTCAATCTCTGAAAGAAAAGCCACTTTCTGCATTTGCTGAAATTGGATTCAGGCCAACCTTGCATTGTTCAACGACACTTCAGGGCTCAGCAGAAAGAAGAAAAATCTTTTCAAAGCACTACACAGGCACAGTAGCCCTCACTCTCCTGATCACCAGCGCTTCCTGCATAAAGCTCTGCAGTCTGGCTGAGCAGGCACAGCAGACTGCAACAGGTTCGACTGTAACGCCTTCACCTTCTGTCCTGAATCTGAAATCTGATCTGGACTTGTTCACTAGTGTGTAAAAGAAAAAAAATGAGTCCGTTTCTTGTCATATCAATTGTTTGCACTGACTGACATCAGTTGTTCAGGTTGTGGCAGATGGAAGCATCTCAGGCAGTCTTGTGACATTACAGTAAGTTTGGTCTTGGTGCTTTTTCCCCCCAATATGTTCAGTGGTCTGGTGACTGAGGAGAAACAGCCACACATGTCAGCACTCACTGCTCTTTCCTACACTCCAGGCAGCATACTGGCATGGCTTCAATCTGTGTTTGGGATTGATTTCCTGCTAAAAAAATTACATTTTTCCCCACATCTGTAAGCTGTAAGGGAATTACTGGCCTCCGCAGAACATAATTGTATTTGTATGTGGCCAATGTGTAGTTGAGTCTGTGTAAAAAACACTGAAGAAACAGGCCAAACCCAACACCTAAGTTGTTCCACAGCCAAGGTCGACTTCAGCTTTATGCACTGTTGTATCAGCCTTTTCATTAGCTCTCTGACTGCAGCTGTTCAACTTCAAGTACAGATTCAGAAGACCAACAGATTTTGGTGTAATTTGGTCCAATTTGTCCACGCTAACGTTAGCATGCTACAATGCTAACATGCGCTGTCCTGCTAAGTGTCAAATTAGCTTAACGTCAACACATTGATATGCTGATGTTAGCATAATGGCAATTTACCAAGTTTAAAAGCTAAACATTAGCATTCAGCTGAGGCTCACAAAATACAGTTTAGACTGATGAAGGTTTGTGACGAAGCAGTTACACCACGTAACCTCCTCTACAACCCTGTTAGATTTAAAGAAGCTAATAATCTTTTAACTGTGGACAGAGCCGGGCTATCTGCTTCTCCCTGTCTGTAGCAGCCTAGCTTAATATCTAGGCTCCTCCATACTTTTTTCAATGTTTCACCCATTCAACAATTCTGTTTCCTGGTCTTTCATGGACATCACTGCCACATTGAGCCAAAAGCATGTCTCTAGACTTTTACTCTTGTTTCAATCTGTTCGTGGATTCACACCAGTGACCTTTGGGTCACTTTGATGTTACCACACTTGACCGCTCCAGGCTTGTTGAGTCAAGCTCAAACCAAGAAGAGCAGAAGGATCTGATTACCTGTAATATTTGAAACACAAGACTAGCAGTAAATCGACAGATGCTGCACATAAAGCAGTCACACTCACAGATATACACACACACACACACACACACACACACACAGATTAACAAAGGGATCGAGGTGCTCAGGGATTTGTTAATGTGAAGCAAACTAATTAATGGGTCCAAACTGACCACTGACAGTCTCGACAGCTCTGATTATGCCGTTTCATTCAGACATATTAGTTTGCTGCTCATACACTGCATGAATTTTTAAGGTTGCCATGGAAATACCGTTTAGTCCTGCTCTCATGTAGGTTAACAGGCAACCATCAGTTATGAATAAAGTAGAGTAGAGTCAGACCGTGTGTGTGTGTGTTTGTGTGTGTGTGTGTCAGAGAGTAAGTGGCTACATCTAAGTGCTCGAATCTTTATAGGCTGGAATGCATTAAGAGCCAACTTGATACACGACATATTTATGCACTTCTACTGTTCTGAAATTTCCATGAGAGTACCACAGTCAGGCGAGCAAAAGCATCGAGGGAGCCATAATGCATTTCACTAAACACATTTATCTCTTTTATGTAGTAATTTCTCTGTTTCTCAGCATCATCTGCAGTCTAACTGTTTGTCGCATCTGAGCAATAAACTGACAGAAATTGCCCCGGCTCAAAGTCATTTATAAATAAACCTATTTGGCAACTGAAATGTTATTCTGTCTGTGTTTACAAAAAGATGAAGCTTTCCAATAGCTCTCTGATTTAAAACAATCAATGCAACTCAAGCGACAAAAATATGGAAAGCCCAGTTCAGTACTGTTCTGGACTAAAGTGACAGTGACTCCACAAAACTGGATCTGCTGACCCGTTAAAGCTGACCTTGCAAACACCAGAGTTTTGCATCACTGCCCAAGGTTTACGGATGGATGCTCTTTGGATCACTAAGCAATTCAAAGAATTTGCTCCTGTGCTGCGCAGCTAATTAATGACATTTCCCCTTCATTGTTCCTTGACCCCTGCCTGGATTGTGCTGACAGTAGCCATCCCCTAGAGGTTGCATTAAGGCCAGATATGGATGCTTCACATGGCACCGTCAGTCTACAGTTAATAGAATTATACCAGGTGAATGACCTCCAAACTATGTATATTTGTAACCATGTAAATAAAAACCAGGTACAATGCTGGGGTCATGACCTTGTGTTATTTACACCACACACTGCTGTGGTGGTTCATCTAAAGCTGGGATTCGTTAGACCAAAGACCAAAGACTGCTTTGTCCAACCGTCAACCGTCCTGTGTTAATGTTTCTCTCTTGGTGGTTATTAACCACGGGCAGGAAGGTTTCTGTGCCGTTATTACCCCCTGCCTTCTGACTTCATTATATTATACCTCACAACGTTAATGTGAGGTCACCTGTAATACTGTGGACTGACGTGTCATGGCCGCTGCGTGTCACATTTACATAGTGACTAGACTTTCCAAGTTCAAACTAGTCTGCAGTAACCTATTGTAGGTACGTTAGTTAGCTTGCTAGCCTGTTGACTTTCTAAAATTGTGACAGGGATAATACACAAATTAATATCCTGATCAGGGCCGCATTAACCAGCAGTGGGGCCCTGGGCAAAAAGTGAGCTGCAGGCGTATGGTCAGCCCCCCATTAACTGCAAATTAATTTAAAACTTTGCACAATAACTGAAACGTTAAAAAAGGTATTAAAACTACACAAACTAATTCCTGCACGTTGAATCAAGGGACCCCTGAGGGTTTGGGGCCCTGGGGCAGTTAACATTTCCCACACCAGGACATCTCTGAGTGTATTACTGCACCTATATCATGACCACTTTCTAAAGAAAAACATGATGATTAATTACTTTAAAATCATATGAATCCATTTTTCAAAGTTAGTTTGTCGTCAGTGCAGGTGACCATGGTTGCTATGGTTACCCAAGAGTTCTAAATCAGTGGGCATGGGATATTAGATCGTGGGTAACCATAGCAACCATGCAACACTGCTGCTGTGAAATAAAGTACGGTGCAAGAAAAATATGCTTTTAATGCATTTCAGCCTCGCAGGATTCCTTCACGTGGATGTTTTTCTGTTTCAGTCTGTTCGTCCATCTGGTTTTGAATGCACACATGTGTTTGTGTCGAGTACAAACATGTGTTCAGGATACATGTATTAGGATAAATGCAACATGTGCAAAGTCTGCTGTGTGCGACTGTCCATTCTCTAATCTGCCATCTGAATATAATCAGTAGTAGTCAGCATCACCGCCATGCTGCCTGGACCCGCCTCTCATGCAGCTCGTGCTTTTCGTTATGTGCGTGAATGTTGTGTGTCAGTGACCTAAATTCTGAGATCTCCTGGGGTTCTGCAAAACCATCTGTCCCTCTGTCTCTGTCCATCTTTCTTTCAGTCTGGCAATCCTTTTCCCTCTCTGGTTCTCTCTCTCTCTCTTTCTGTCAGTCTGATTCAAAACATCTCTCACTTTGTGACTCACTGAGCAAAAATGTGAAAACAAGTCTTCAGAAACTCTCTGAAACATCTCCTCAGCTGCAGAAAGTTGAGTGTGTTTTGATGGAAGTTGGAGCTGCTGAGTATTTTCAGACCGCAGATCCGTCACCTGTCAGTGAAAGAAAAATGGCACATGGGAGGTGTGTGGCACTGGCACAGAGAGAGAGGAGAGGAGTGAGCAGTCTCACTTTCTCCACTGCACAAAAACTTTTTGTGGAGACATCTTTGTCACAAAGAGGAATTTAAGGTACTGTAAGCAAACATGTAAAAACTGTAAATTACCCACATTTAAAAAAACTTTAATGGCAAGAAATAGCAGTAACTTCAAGATCAATCCCTCTAGTAGACTTCTTGTAGACTTGCTGAATCACTGAGGAAGCCGTTCTGGAGGCTGGTGGTGGCCCAGAGCCTTTATAAGACTGATATTAGTCTCGAATTGTACTACAATTTGTCACCCAACTGTGTACATCAGCTTTCAGAGCTTCACCGTAACTGAACAGAAGGATTTTAGGGATGTGGCAGCAAACAGTCTGAGTGCAGAATGTTCATCCCTCTGACAGTCTACATGAAAAAACTAAACCCCTCAGTGCACTTCATTTAGCTTTTAATAACACAGTTAAGTGCTATTAAGGTAACAGGTTCAATCCCTGCAGTAGCTTATATGTCCATCAGCTGCCAAGTGTGTGTGTGTGTGTGTGTGTGTGTGTGTGTATATATATATATTTATATATTACTTGCAAAAAAGAAAATCAGTCCTCCATCATCTTCTGTTCCATTCACCACACATCTGCCAGCAAATTATGGTCTTCATAAACACTGCTTTCTTTTCCACAGCCCTTGTACGAGCTGAACTTTTAATATGTGATTGTAATTGCTGCATGTTTATCTTTCCGTCGAGGTGTGTTCACACATCTGTGTCTCCTTCCTGATGAGTTATTCACACCCTTTCTAACTTAACAGTGAGACTTGCTGCGGAAACGTCTTGCACCTGTCGCACCAGTCCGGGGGCACACACACCGGTGGGTGACTGGTGGGTTGCCGTCGCCATGGCAACTGGGATTACATATGCCGCAGCTTACTGTACACATACCGAGTGTATGTCAATACTGAAAGGAGATCTTCCTGCATGCTTCGACATCAAAGAGGGAAGAAGAAGGAGAAGCAGCAGCAGCGGTTACATGGGACACGGTGTCCCGGCCGCCCGCCTGCCCTCCAGACTGAAACCTGAGACGCAAACATTACAGAGGAACCCTGCATTCCAGCTATTTAAATACACCCCTATGCACACATACATCCACGCGGCACAGTCAGGGTTGTCACTGTGTCAGAGCTGGCGGCGTCCTACTCTCAACGCACCTCTCACACACTCACTCAGGCTGGAATGACCGACGTGCCGCACCAACGCCAGAAACAAGACACACGACTGAATTCTCTCTATCAAGTCGTTTCTGCCTCGTTGAGCATTACAGAGAGGAGAGAGGCAGGGAGGGAGAGTGACAGGAGAGTGGTGGAGATCTGACAGAGGATGGAGGCCACGCTTGAATGCACACACACTGGCTGTGTCCCAAAAGCATACTACACGATAAAGAATATCATGTATGCTGAGGCAGATATGAGAACTCGAGTTCGTGACTTGGGCCCGTGTTGCACTTAAGTAGCACACCTGCAGCAGCGTTATAACTTCCCACAAAGCCCATGCAAAAGAATCACTAAGTGCAACATCTGCGTTATCAAAATAAAGAATGCTGGATTGACCACATCAAACTATATCAGGCACCCAAAGACAAAGGAAATGTAAATATAAGAAACATTTTTATCCAATTATCGTCCAACAACGCGGCGTGGCCAAGTGCTGAATTTCTAAAAACTCTAAATTGATTCAAGTTGAGAATCAGAGTGATGATTAGACTCTTTTCTTGTTGGTATCACCCGAGTGGAGTGAGGCACGCGGGGAGATGCCAGGACGCCTTGGGATGGAGGGCGGGGAAGGGTGAGTGTGGGGAGTCCATGTGCTGGATCAGTGCCCCCTTAAAAACCCCTGGTCTTACATCCCTGAGGCTGCAAGCTTGTGACAGAGACAGAGTTGATACGTGGAGAGACCAGAGACACACGGGGAGGTAAGAAATGAGAGAAACATGCAGAAAGAGATGAAAAGGTGACACAGAAGAGGAAAGTGAAAGATGTATAATGAGAGTGTGTGAGAGCACACTGAAGATAGAAAGAGAAAGAGTTGCACAGTCCCAGCCCGGTGCAACAATTTATTTTCAGACGGTGCAAAAACAGATTTGACAGCCAGACTTCGTCAGGGGTTTCGGTTTCAAGCGCTGACATCTGCCGGCCTACAACTCCTAATTACTGCCCCTGTCCTGGAGAAGCATTCTCACAGCAGGAACGCACAAAGAAAACTGAAAGGATAGGTTATATTTTACTCAGCGAGGAACTATGTCATTTACTGGTAGTTGTCTCATTGTTGTTGAGGCACTTGGGATTTGAATGCCGAGGAGTTAAAGGAAGACAGAAGAACATGAAACAGCCATGAAATCTGAAAGCCTCTTGTGCATTTACTGGTCTGTACTGAATCAGTTAGTGACGGTATTTGTAAAGACGGCGTTACCTGCGTGGTAAACTAAGTGTGTGCCATTTCACTAGCAAGGAACACACCCTCCATATGATACGTTTAAAGGATTTATTGAACATGGTACATTTAGAATGTTTGAATATTGATGATGGTTTGGGGAAGCTTCGTGGGGACGTCC
>JAVQJL010013479.1:0-25923 GCA_036024295.1 Nannoperca obscura
ATATATATATATATATATATTTATTTTTCCTGTTTGACGTAAAGGTTTTTTAAAGGGGGTTAGTTCGGGCACACAGCCCATTTTTGCCCTAGGCCTCACAAGTGGGCCAATCCGGGCCATGTGGCTAACTACAGTGTGGGTCAACAAAAAGTGCTTTTCAGGAATTTAAGAAAGCAACGTGTCATTTGAACCATCTGTATTGTTGCTATTTCACAATGCATTATTAACAACTGCAGGCGTGTCAATTTTACTCCGAGTGGGTGATCGCAGCTGTCGGTTACAATAGCATGAAGCTAAATGGCATGTATGAGCTTTGATTCGGTGCCCAAGAGATTTCTACTGTGTCCTCATCATTGTTACCCCTTTACATCTACTTTTGTTAAGTGCTTTTCAGTGCTGCACCTCAGTCAGCCTTTGCCCACGAGACTCCAGTAATGGCATACATTTTGCACGTGTGTAGCAGAGAATAATGCTAGCATTACTGCTAAACCTGTTAAATTGCATGATTGTACATGATGACAGTGGTGAAGTGAGGTTAACAGACTGTGTGTGTGTGTGTGTTGTCTAGGCTATGAGCCTCCCACTGCAGCCCAAACACACAGAGAGCCGGCGTGGCAGGGTCGCTCCATTGGCACCACCAAACTACGACTGGTGGAGTTTTCATCTTTCCTGGAGACACAGAGGGACCAGGAGGCAGTGAGTACCACACACACACACACACACACACACACACACACACACACACAGAGCACCCGTATACAATAAGCACTCCCTATTGTCCCATAAACAGAGATGACAGATAACCCCACAGCAGAGAACCGCGTTAAAGCCCTTTGTGTGTATCCTAGTATGAATAACCTTTGTAAAGCAGATCTCTCTGTCTGCTCAGTCTATCTGTCATCCTGCCACACTGTGGACTCGCTGCCATTTTTCTACCTCGGACTCACAGACAGCTGGCATTCATCTTGTTGCTTTTTGTTGTGACAGTTAAAAACCTCGAACTGCTCAATGTTGACTTTGAAATGGACTCGGTTGTCAAAATGTGTCGCGCCTCCTGCACAATTTTACATTAGTGTAAATTAGGGCCTTAAAGGTAAAAAATATTTCATTGCAGTAAAAATGTATAATTTATCTTAAATGGTACACAAATACAAAGACGTCACACGTATGGAAATTGTTATAGGAACATTCAGAAATGATTTTACAACCTGAGAAAGGCTGAATGATGAGGAGAAACAGGATTGAGAAAAATCATGAACTGCTGTGATATTTTCCATAAAGTCCCGGCCTATATTGGTGGTCAACATAGTATTACACATAAATTTAAAATCACAAATATATCTTGTTTTACCTTATTTAGTTTGCACTAAAAAATACCAAGCTGCATTATCAGATTTTTCTAACTGTTTTGATCAATTCCTTGTTTATTGTGTTATTTCAGTTTACAGCTTGTGTTCTTGTGAATGTTTCTTGTTCTCTTGGAACATAAGACCTCACTGAGACCACCTGATTTAATAAAAATTTAATTTAATAAAAAATCTAATGAAATTACGGCTTTTTCAGTTTCAACGTGAAATTTCAGCATGAAAGTGATTATATATAATATACTATTTAGTCCCCAAGTTAAAGATACTGTCCCCGCACTGTTTCTGCCTCTGTCTTTGTCTAATTCAACTGTTATCTCCCCCCCCCCCAGTACAACAAACACCTGTTCGTGCACATAAGCCAGAGCAGCCCGAGCTACAGCGACCCCCTGCTGGAGTGTGTGGACATCCGGCAGATCTATGACAAGTTTCCGGAAAAGAAGGGCGGCCTCAAGGAGCTGTTCGGCAAAGGACCGCAAAACGCCTTCTACCTGATAAAGTTCTGGGTGAGCAAACATTCACCTACTTCCTGTTTACGTAAGAGTTTGTTTTCATTTGACTTCCTCCTCTCTACACCAGCTTCACATCAGTCTGAAATGATTAAGGCCTCAGAAAGTGTCTGAACATTTCTGAAATACTGTCTTTCACACTTTGGCCAATGTGCTTTTTAAATGTTGTTTTGGAAATGCTTTTGGTTACCAACGAGCAAAGTTAGCACACACCCCACATTATTCCCTGTATTTTTCCACCCAGTGTCTGTACTTAGGTGTGTGTGTGTGTGTGTGTGTGTGTGTGTGTGTGTGTGTGTGTGTTCTGTCTTTCCACCTGGGATATGGAGGTGGTGGGTTGATGAAAGCAAAGGCGATTTGTTTGAACACCTGCTCACCTTCTGACTCACAAGTTGCTGTCCCCACCTGTGTGTGTGTGTGTGTGTGTGTGTGTGTGTGTGTGTGTGTGTGTGTGTGTGTCTCACTTTACTGGTCTTTCTCAGAGCTGCAGTGCTACCAAAGGACTTTCAAAAATCCCAGCAACAGAATGCATCCCCCGTTTAGTCATTTAAAATTTTTTTAACAGTTCTACTAAAGCAAAGACTTGAGTCTCACCCCAATAAAAAGTATGTTATTTAAATCCTACAAGACAAGACAGAAAAATATATACTTTATTCTTTTGTGCTACTGGTTAATAGAGCTATATGCTATCAATGTGGAATATCAGCACTACCTTTTATTTTTATTAAGTTCAGTTTCACCTGTTTAAACAAATAAATACACATTTTAAAAAGTCTTCATGCTTTGTCGAAATATACATATTATTATGTATATTAGAGCACATGTATTTTATGTATATTAGAGCACATTATGACTTGTTTAGGACTCGAGACATGTCTGTCTTGACTTGGGACTTGAGTATAAAGACTTGTGACTTACTTGTGAGCTGGTCCCACCTCTGGTCTCACCCTCACTAAAGCCTCATGTCCGCTTCAGCATGCGGAGACATCCAAAGCTTGACAGGCCTACTGTGCCTAGTTACGGTTGCTCATCTATGATTGGACAATCCCTGTTTGGGGGCGGGGTTTAACAAACTGTTAATTATGAAGGAGCTGGACAGGATAAATTTGAATGTAGCTGTGAGGCTGTCGACAGTAGAGTCATGCAGGGGAGGACAGAAGCCTGCGGGTCTGTGTAAAGTGGGTTCAGTATGCAATAAGTGTAGAAGTGATGAAATGTGATTGTAGCATGAAAACAAACAAACAGCGTGTGTGTGTGTGTGTCATGTAGAAAGCCTCCCCTCTGAATTTAATTAAAAAGCTCTCTGATCTACCACAATAGAGCATGTTTCTGTTAATCTGCTGCTTTAATAGAGCAGTTTGATGTTTCTGTGTGCGTGAGTGTGAGTGAATGTACAAGTGGATGACTTAGCATATGTGTGTGCATGCATTCTCAGCCCTGAGACACACAGTGCTCCTTAGAGGACTCATTACAAATAGTACAAGTCCTTCTCAACGTGTGTCAGCCTGTAATCCAGGTGCAGCATGTTCTCGCTGCTCTCATCAACAACTTCAGTGACACGTTACATAAGAATATTGTTTCTTTGCATTGTAGTATCTTCCAGTATTTTTAGAAAGTAGTCGTATCTCACTATTTATATATACAAGGATCATACAAAGTCTTGAAGGTTTGGAAAATGCTTCATTTTAACCGTTATGTTTTCAAGGTTAGGAATTTGCTGTGAAAACTGCTTGATTTTCAACATAATTGGTGTTTAATCATCGACTTGTAAACCAAAAATATTTTAATATTTGAAATGAAACGATCCCCTTGTCATATTTGTTTGTTGTCTCTGGAGACTTTTGGTTTAGGTATCTTGAAAGTGCTTGAAAGGTGCTTGAATTTTAAAGGGTCAGTTCACCCAATTTACACCAAAACAGGGGCACAGAATTTTGCTCTCAAAAATAACTTTAACCCTTTTAAAAGCAGCTGCCCACTAGGGAGTCAGAACCAACAGCCAACATTGTTTGTTTTAATTAAAACGTTTTTAAAGAGACTAAAAAATGCCAGTCTGAATTTGGGGAACTGCATCTAAAATGAGGCACAAGATGTCTATTCAAGTCATGTCAGTTTTAATAGCATAGCCCAATATGCTTTACAATCTGTACAACGCATCTTCTATTAGACTCTCAATTCCATTAAAAAAACTTCAGAAAAAAAGAGAGGAGAGACCCTCCTTTCAATATATGTCATGTGTTCAAAGCAGACAAAAGTACCAGAATAATAATAGCTGAAATAACAATAGTAAAATGACAGAGAAAATTGTTGAGAAACAGAGTGTCAGCATTGTCATTGTATTAGGATGGAGGCTCAAAGGCTGATATCTTAAAACCCGGACTAATAAAATCCAAACAGTTCATATCTAACTATCTGATTACCAGTAGGTGATAGTAGATACAATATGTTTTGGTAATTTGGGTGAACTCAACCTTTCAAGTAAAGCAAATGAAAACAAGTTCACGTCTATTATGTGTGATTTAGAATGACAGTGACAACCTATATCATGTCAAATGTGACCATGCAGAAAACACCAACAGTGATGAGAAACTGCTGGTGTTTTTCTCCCTTTACCTGATGAAAAGTTAGCCACTATTTTACATAATTTCTTTCACATGTGCTTCCATCAGGACAGATATATTTTTGACTGGCAGATGACTGTTAGCAGTGTAATAAGGAGGTCCATGGCTCAGTGACTGAGCTACCAGCAGAGGGCACTGTTGACTAACCTTGGTGGCGAAAGTGGCCAGTGCTGCTTTGCATGTTTGTTCTTGTGTTCTGGGAGTGTACTTGGATTTTAATAGTAGGATGTCTGTCCATCACTAATGGTGCAGGCAGTAATGTCTTGCACTCTGTGGTTGCCAGGCGGACCTGAATCACAACATGCAGGACGACCCTGCAGCCTTCTACGGTGTCACCAGCCAATACGAGAGCTCGGAGAACATGACCATCACCTGCTCCACCAAGGTCTGCTCCTTCGGCAAGCAGGTGGTCGAGAAGGTGGAGGTGAGGACAGATTCACATTGTTGTGGTGCAACATACAATATATAATAAGCAACATCCATTCAGATCTTTCAGTAAATAGATGCTTGAAATCAGGAGGAGTTGTTATAGAAAGCCATATTAAAAAAGAGTGGTTTAAAGTTGTGCGACTTGACATGAACGGTCAAAATCATTACAGCAGAGGCTGAGATATCCTGGATCCTACACATCCCATAATGCAACTTGAGTCACATCTCTTACTTTCCAACTCTTAATGTTCTAAATTTGTAAACGTATAAATCCCAGTGACATCAAATAACCCCTTATGACATGATCAGGGTTATTTTGTCAGGCCTGGTGTGTCTAAGAGCCAGACAGACATTATACACAGGACGAGCTGGTGACTAGTAGAATGATCTCAATGTGTACAGATGGTGGAGTCCCTCTTTAAAGAGGTACTACACACTTAAACTTGTTTTTGGGCTGTAAACTAAATGATATTACTATACTGTGATGAAACGCAGTGCTGCTGTTAATATTCACATTTCATGGGTTACAAATGACTCAACGCGCCATCTACTGTTTTAAATCAGCCCTGAAGCTGCGAGGCCAATGCTGACAGAGTCGGCTGGTTGGGACCTGTCTACGTCATGAAATGTATATCAAAAAAGACTCTAATCAGTGTCAGTCTCCCTAGTGTCACCTGACCCACACACTGTGTAGCCATGATGCCACGCCTCCTACAGGTGTTGCTGGGAGGGAGAGGGTTCTAGCAGAATTTGAGGGTTTAGATGCACTTTATATGGTCAGTTGTCACTTTTTGTTTGGTAACCGATTTTTCTCCCTCTCTTTCTCAGACGGAGTACGCGAGGTTTGAAAACGGCCGCTTCGTCTACAGAATCAGTCGCTCTCCGATGTGTGAATACATGATCAACTTCATCCACAAGCTCAAACACCTCCCTGAGAAATACATGATGAACAGTGTGCTGGAGAACTTTACTATTCTACTGGTGAGGACGTCAGTCTGTGTGGGTGTGTTATAATATGAATAAATTAATGCTAGGGTTTTTTTATGTGTGTAGATACATATTTAACATTAACATAATATTCAACCTTTTATCTCTTCTTTCCTTTCCGTGCATGTGCGTGTGTGTGTGTGTGTGTGTGTGCATGTGTGTGTGTGTGTGTGTCCAGGTTGTGAGCAACAGAGACACTCAGGAGACCTTGCTGTGTATGGCGTGTGTGTTCGAGGTGTCCAACAGTGAGCACGGAGCACAGCACCACATCTATCGACTCGTCAAGGAATAACACACACACACTTATATACACACACACACACACACACACACACAAACACACACACATATGGCCTTTGCTTGGTGATTAATGGTGACATTAGGAGATAAAAATGTCTAAAAACTGAATTTTACACAAGTGTCTTTCAGCCGAACAATCTTGACTTAGTGAGGGGGAAAAAGGCTGCATATTTACTGCTGCTTGCAGAACACCACAGAAATAATCAGGTCGTATTTAATTAACACCAGATACGACACAGTATGCTGCAGAGTCCTCCTCAACAGCAGCAGTTCAACACATACATGTTAACTCCAAGCTGAATATCAGATGCAGATCATTAGCTGCAGGAGCACAGTGGCAGTGCAGCCATAGAAACGCTCCAGAATCGACCTGGGTGGTTTTCCCAAGAACATCCTGACTCTGATATCACCATGAGATGCCATGTCTCCTGCTAATTGGTTTCTTCCCCTCTTTCTCCCGGTAAATTTGTATTTAGCTGTTCTGATGATGGAAGTGAAAGTGTTATTTCTGTCATGCGCTTTTGGAAAACTCAACCCAGAAAGAAGAAAAAAATGAAAATCTCACAATTTTCACCCCTTTGTGACAAAAATGTGTGTGTGTGAGTGTGTGTGTGAGTGTTTGTGTGTGTGTTATCTGCCAAGATAGTAATGGACGCTGAAGGTCAGACCCTGTGTATCATCAATAACCAGAGAAGGAAATAACACTACTGCGTTATCTTATAGTACAGTATAGAGGTGGTTTTTGTACAGATAGCTACTGCAAATTGTGTGAGCTGCATTCTTGCACAAAGAAAAAAGAGGTTTGTCCCAAAGAAAAGAAATCAAATTTTTACCTTTTTGTATGTTTTCTTTAAAAAGAAAAAAGGAAAAAAAAGAATAGCTTCTAAACTTTGGGAAATTGTTTATTCATAGTAGCATATAGACTATATTTTAATTCCAGGAACACTATCTCAAATTTATGTTAATAAGAAAGTATAAGTGAAATTGAACAATTCAGGTACCTTTATTGTGCAACAAGCGACTCTTCATCAAGACTGAATAAATAAATAAAAACGTTTAAGCTATAATCCTTAAGGTCTCAGTGCTGGCTGGTTTGGCCTCCGCTGTGACACATACATTACGCGATTACATGTGACTTGCTTCACAATAAAAGCCTCTCTGTGTCGTCAGTTGAATGCTTTTAATATGAAGCAGCATCAGTAGGCCATGTTGAGTTAGCATTAGCAGGTAATGATAACACATGAATCATGTAAGGCAATTTGAATTTGCCACTAACAACAAAAACTACAATATTGAAAAATATAACGATACACAATTAATATATGGAAGGTATTGCTGTAACAAAATGCAGACCTAACTTTTTTTTAAACTGGGTTTGATTTTATGAAAATTTCAAGGATTATAACTTTAAATATTTACATTTATCGTTGTCAGTCCGTTGGGAAGCACTGTGAATCTTTAAACTGCACGTCATTCATAGTGTACAAGGGAAGGAAACCGTTCAAACCCAGGATGTTTCTGACCAGGTTTTACTTTGCAAATTAAACTTTGCTTAGTTCAACATTCTTGCACCAGCTAACTTGAGCTTTAACATGTCCATTCTGGCAAATGTGTTCAAGCCTGAAAAGTTATTACGACCATATTTAAATTGAAGCTTGCCCTGACCAGAAGCCTTGGCACCTGTTTTACATTTGGAGACTTTTCCACGTCGGGGCAGTTCTTTCAGTGCTCATTTTTAACTGCAGAGGACACTAAAACAGTTTAAGACAGTTCCCTTTAATTGGTCCAGGGCTGGTTTCTTCCAGTTTAGACGATGTTATGTCAGAAATAAACTCATCTGTTAATCAAAAACCAAAAACTGTTGATGGAGTGAACTGTAGCAGGTGATGATTGGTGGTTCGTCTGTGTCATGCTCAGCAGCATGAAGTGCCTTTGGTTGGGAACAGCAGTAGATATTTTCTAATCTGTTTTACGTGAGTCCTGATCATTTGGTGTATAGATGGTGTATAGAGAGGCCTTTTAGTGAATATGAAGAACGCATATTTAAGTATCACATGCTCCAGTTTTCAGAGTCTGAGGGCTCATTACCCAAATTCCATATTTAATGGCTGTTTCTTGTTGTAATTTGTAGACAGTCGGCACTGAACCTTAAGAAACATATGTATTTCCCACATGATGTTAATGAGTCACATTCTTGTTTACTTGGTATCTTATGGCACCATTTACATGTATTTGCATTTGTATGTGTGACAGATTCCTGTTAAAACAGCTTGCACATTAGATATTGTCTGGTAGGCACCAGACAACCAGACAAATGCAACTCTGCAACCAGAGTTGCATTTATAAAATGCAACTCTGACTTGTTACTACTAGAGAAGACCAACTTTACTGTGTGCATCTTCACATCCCCGCTGAAAGAATAATTGAAAAAGATCTGGGCTGTCATTAACCATAGAACTGATCCAGTCTGGTTGTAAGCATTTCCATACAGAAGAGATAAGTTATTTTTAGTGACGGTGTTGTCTTCAGAAGCCTTAAAGAAATAGTCTGACATTTTGGGCAACACGCATGTTCAACTTCTTGCCAAAAGTTAGATGAGAAGAATGATACCACTCATATGGAGCCATGACACTGTTAGCTTAGCTTAGCATCAGTACCAGAAAGAGCTAGTCTGTACGTAACAAAATCCACCTACCAGCACCTTTAAAACTCACTGATTAACATGTTATGTCTTAAATAAAACACACATTCACATTTTAGAACCTGGTTTACGTGTTTGTCTTTAAAGACATTTTAATTTGACTTATCAAATATGGACACCTCTTATCATCTTGATTGGCAGACTAAAGAAGCACTGTATGAGAAGGTCACTGAAAACTGATTAATTAAAATGCCCTAAATGTCTGTTAAACCGCACTGTTAAATGTCCACTCATAATCTGCCAGAGGATGTGCTCACGCTAATGAAGTCACACATAAAGCAGTGTCTTCACGCTGCTTAAAGGTCGTTCAAAAGGTTTCAAAGTTCAGTGAACTGCGCAGAGTTTCTAAATCATTGTCATCAGTGTTGTCAGTGTCGTCTCGTATGTGCAAGTTGGATATTTATCTTTTTTTCCGAACCACATGTGGCACAGAAATCCTGTCTGTAATCAATTCCAAAATGGCCTTGAATCTTTTCGCTCCGGTGCATGTGCAGCACACTTGCGTGTGCACTGAGGGTTTTTTTGATAAGGTGCTTTGTATAAAGGTGACAATAACGTTTATTACAGATGTTGTGTATATCTTTGATATTCTAATGTTTATCCTATTTTGCGAAAAAGAGAGTACATTTAGGGAAATCCAAAAGCTAGTAATGTGTGTCTATTGGTGCTGCACAGGGTCTGATCTTTGCTTTGTAACTCCCCCCCCCCCTCATGGCTAAAAGTATGTTAGATATTTTCTAGCTTTGTAGAAACTTTGTACGCTTATGCTATTCAGTTTAAATAAATGGTCAGTTCCAAACTGTGCTCTGGGGTTTTGTCTTCACTCTTCAGTCCAGACTAAAAATAATCTCCGGAGTCTGCGGGTGTTCTCGCACCTACAGGTGGTTTGCTCTGAATCAGTTGATGACTTTGTGAACTTGTTTTCCTCTTGGTTTAGTTTCTTTTCACAGATAAAAATCCAAGCAAACCAAAATGCACCACTACAAACCAAGTGACAACATTCACTTCAGATCATTGTGCAGTTGTTTTGGTCCGCACCTGGGTGCGATTAGTGTTTACACACTAACTGGGCAAATGCACGTGACCAGAGTTATACAGTTGGGTCACATTATTACACTGATCTCCATGACAAGCCTCTGATTAATAGCTCCTGTGGGATGTGGAAGAAAAGCCAATAAGTGAATCGTCAGTTACAGTTTTTCTCAGTTGTGTAGGCACATTTTTTTATCTGAGAAATACTGTGCAGCACTTTAACCTTGTCACAGTGATGGAACACAAGTTATTAAAATCATTTCCCGCTGACTATTGCATAAAGCAACCCAATAATTAAGTCAAATAATCTCTACAGCCAAGGGACTCAAATCCTGACATACAAACACACAATGTTTTTGGCATGATGTCCTCTTCATGCCTCTGCTGTGACGTCCTCACAGGCAACATGTAAGCTCGGTCCTCCCTCTAAGAGGGAGGCCCTTGACACTAAGGGGTTAAAGAAAATATGAGACATTTGAAAGGTTGTGACATTGGTTCAAATACATTTAGCATGTTTTGCATGTGAGGATTTACGCAATAAGCACAATGCTGAATATAGTTATCCAGCTCAGAGAAGCAGTGTAATCCATTTTAACCACCGAGACTACCCTAAATGCATCACCAACTGAAGTTATTTGTACATCCATACTTTTAATTCTGTGTGGAAGCAACATGAACTGTATATGAGAAATCATGTTTTGAGAATCATCGTTTCTTTTGATGATTGTCCCAAAGCACCTGATAGATCCTTTAAAGACTACGGCCTAGACCGGCTCTATATGATAAGGGCCTTGAGATAACTTCAGTTGTGTTTTGGTGCTATGTAAATAAAAATGTAATAAAAACTGTGAGATTACATTGTCATAAATAAATGTGTAAATTTATCTCAAAGAGCTTCAGCAGGCGCAGTGACTCCAATAGTGTAGTTTCCTTATGAACACCAGAGGGAGCCATACTCAAAGAATTAAACATAAAGCCCCTATTCACGGCTATTTATTAGAATGAGCAGCCCCAATCATTTGTATTAATTTACTATTAAAATAATGGAATTATTATTACGTCTTACTATATTTGATGGATTACAGCTTTGCTTAAGACTAAATAGTGTTTTCAATCACAAAAAGGCCTGCCACACACCCAAAGACTATTGATTTAAACTCAGATACAAAGAAATAAACTAGGCTGACCTAAGAACATTTAATTTATATATATATATATATATAGTTAGTCGAACTTGATTTGTGGCGCCATGTATTGTGTTGGAACACTGAGAGCACCAAATCCTTTAAATCCAATAATAAGTCTGCAGGTCAGGCAGGCAAAGGAAATGAGATCAAAGATAAGAAAAACATTCTGTTATCTCACATCCCAGATGAAGTGCAATCCTCTTTATTCAAATCTAGTGTGTTTTTAGTGCATGCTCTGAATGTGCGTGCACATGTCACTGTGTAATGTGTCTGTGTGCATATGCATAGTGTGTGTTCACATTCCCAGATGGTTTTCTAAGCAGTTATTTTACCAACAAACTCAGCCGGGTGCATCCCTCTGAGCTACACAGACTAATGGCGGCTGGCGGGGATGAACACTTGCCATTAATGTAATACTCACACACACCAAAACACTCTTAATGCAGATAAATCCTTTTAGGAGTTTCACCGACCATCCATATTGTGGCCTGAAAGAGCAGATTACAGGGTCAGACACTGGAGCCCTGCAGTGTGTAATAGATGGATTTCCTTCTTCTTTATGCTCAATCCAGCTGAGCTTCATCATACTGGGACATTTAGCTGTGTGGGGATTATGAAAATGAACCCGTATAACAATGCGTACTGCAGTGTAACACTGCTGAGTAAGAGCTTCATGATGTTTTAGCTTCAGTCTGTGGTTCTTCTTGGCTCGTAACCTGGACTCATTAGTTCTGGTTTGTGTGGGACGTCATGAAAAAACACTAACAGCAGAACACAGAGCAGCAACGAAGAACGTGCTCACTTCAGTAAACATATGACTACTGAGAATGGGAGATTTGAGACAAAGTGAACAATTTGTGTGTGGTTTATACACAGTGATGGAAGTCCTGAAAGCTTTCACGTAAAAGGCCTTAAAGCCTTTTTTCTAAATCAGCTTTTTACTTTAAGTGATGAAATGTTCTTAAATGAACACGTGATTTGGCGTATATAGTGTGAGATGAGAGATGTAGCTTAGTTCACTGAGCAGTTTCACACACATCTAAATGTACTTTATTGTCTTTATAACAAACTGTGACTTTCTTGACTTGCAAAATGATCTTTTGTATCGACAAACATCATATGTGCAGAAAATGGCACAATTGAAACATTCAACATGCATTCAAATGAGGATGAACTTAAATATAATGCAGAATGGCCCCTTTCTCTGGGGTTATATTGTTATATACATGTTTTATTAATGAATTAGCCCATTACTATTGATGCAGTATGAGCAGCATTTTCATTTTTAGCATTCATGTTGTATAAATGAATCCTGAAAACCATAATATCCAGAGTAACTAAGTGTCAGACAAATGTAGAGGATATAAACCAAAACAATTGTAGCAGAGTAAAAGTATAAAGGAGAATATCATGTAAATACTCAAATAAAGGGCAGGTGACTTCACAATGGTACAATACAAGTACAATACTAAAGTAAATATACTTTCTGCCGCTGCTTGTTTAGCAGTAGTAGACGGGTAGAAGTAGTAGTGGGTTTTGTTGATACAAATCCAAACGCATGCTAACATGTCTAAATATAAAAATTATGTTTTAAGAGTGTAAATGTTAGAGATCAGAAGCAGAAACTGGCAGACTGGAGATTACTGATCAGATTAACATGAACACATGAACTTTGCCAACACGCACTCTTGTTGTAAAATGAAGCAGTTAGCAGGAGCCAACCTTTCCTTGGCTGCATGTTTGTTTCACTATCTCAGCCCAGGTTTCCGTGTGTGTGTGTGTGTGTGTGTGTGTGTGTGTGTGAGAGAGAGAAAGAGAGAGAGAGAGAGAGAGAGAGAGAGAGAGAGAGAGAGAGAGAGAGAGAGAAGGAGAGAAAGACCGGGGGGCGTGTCCCAGCCGTTACAGCACCGTCCTGTTTATTCTCACACAGCAGAGAGAGCAGCCTGTCCTGACGCAAGGACGCACCTCCTCTCCTCTCCTGTCTCAGCGCGCGGGACTGAGATGATCTATGTGCCGGGGAGAGAGGGATGAGGTCCCGGCAGCCCGGGAACACACCACGGGCAACATATGAATGGATGTAATTTTTCCTGAAGACAGCTCTGACAGTCCTCCAAGGCGTAACAAGGTTATATGTTCGGAACTAATGCGCAGCGACGAAACAGAATGTCTTTTTAGATGAATGTTGTTCGAGACTAATTAAGTTTGAAGACCACCTTAAATGTGGTCAGACATCTAAAGACTGCTTTTGCCACTAACAGGAGACGTTGTGAAACTTTTTCTCTCGGAGTTGAGATGGAGCCGGAGGAGGGGAAGATCTCCGTGTGGGTCTGCCGGGAGGAGAAGCTGGTCTCCGGGCTGACGAAGCGAACCACCTGCGCCGACGTGGTCAAAGTCCTGCTGGAGGACCAGAACCTGCAGCAGGGCGCCTCGGCGGCGATGCTGTCCGGGTCCCCGCAGTCCTACTGTGTGGTGGAGAAGTGGAGAGGCTTCGAGAGGATGTTACCCAACAAGACCAAAATCCTCCGGCTGTGGAGCGCCTGGGGGGACGAGCAGGAAAATGTCCGCTTCGTCCTGGTGAAGAACGAGGCTTCGCTGCCCAACAACGGACCTCGTAGCGCCGAGGCCAGGGTGGTCCAGAGCCGGGAGAGCGGCGGCCCGGGCGGGGTGCTCAAGGGCACCACCAAGACCTGCTGGACCGTCGCGGCCGCTGCCGCCAACCTGTCCCAGGAGAAACAGAGGCGCATAGTCAGGAAGGCTTTCAGGAAATTGGATAAGATGAACAAAAAGAAAGAGCAGACTGTTTCTAAAGATAAGGGCTCCGTGGAGAAGATGGAGACGCTGGTTCACCTGGTGATCTCCCAGGACCACACCATCCGCCAGCAGATCCAGAGGATCAAGGAGCTGGACCGGGAGATCGAGCGGTACGAGGCCAAAGTGCACTTCGACCGCATCAAGAGACACGGGGCGAACTATGTACAGGACACATACATGGTGGACTCGTCCTCGGAGGGTCCAGCTTCTTTGGACTGTAAGCGCAAAGCGGAGCGGCAGGACGCGCGGTGCACGGCGGAGGGGCTCGCGCAGTTCGAGGAGTACGCGCGCCGCTGTGAGGAGGTGGTGCGGTTGCAGGAGGAGCTCACAGAGCGCGAGGCGCTGGTGGAGAGCATCACCGGGGAGATCCAGGAGGAGCTCAACCGGCGGTGGATGAAGCGGCGGCGGGACACGGACGGCGCCGCGGAGGAGGTGTGCCTGGACGCAGCTTCAGCTGTGGAATCAGATGTGGAAAGTTTGTCTGAGAAGGAGCTCTCCATGGAGGAGGAGAGGATCAAAACGCAGCTGGACACCAGTCTGTACATCGGCCTGCGGCTGAAGACAGACCTGGACGCCATCAGGGGGGACTTGGACCTGAGTTTGGCACTGTGGGAGACCAAGGAGAGCGAACTTCTGGACCTACTGGCCAAAGTTGAGACCATGGAGATAGAGCAGGTGAACAACAAACTGAGTGATGATGGTAAGGCAGAGCTGGGCGCAGTGAGCGCTGAGGAGCTGGCATCAGCAGAGAAGAGCAGCGGCTGGGTGGAGCAGGCCAGAGGTCTGTCCAAGTCCTGCAATACCAACGACGAGGACTCAGACACAGGCCTGAGCTCCATGCACAGCCAGGACTCTGACAACCCGCCTGTGTGCGAGTCACTGGTGTAGACTCACTTTGTTTGGAAGCACGTTGGACTTCTATGCAAATTAAAGCCACAAACTCAGGGGCAGAGAATCAGTGTTGGTAATACTGGGAGATGTTCTTCCCTACCCAAAATGCACCTGAGTACAGACAATGTAATTCTATAGCAATAAATCCTAAATGTAGTTGCACAATAAGCTAGGAGGGACAGCATGCTTAGAGAGGTCTGATAGGCCATGCTGCTCCATAGCTGACCTTTGACCTTCATTAGAAGCATAAACAGAGTACCACTTCTTAAGAGAGATAGCCTAGAGGACTATTATAATAAGCCACTTATAATCTGTAGTCTTCAACGAGAAACTAACTTTAAGGTATACTTGATCACAGGTTTACAAAGAGTTAATGTCTACTAAAGCGACCGAAAGGTAAGAGTGTTGTTTCATAGCCACTCTGTAAGTAGACCTAATGGCCATAAACAGACAGCTTTCCTTTAAAAGGTCATCATCAAGTGTGCCTTAATGCACAGTAAAGTGCAGTTAGGTCAGCAACAAACATGCTACGAAAGCTCTTTCAGTCAAACAAATACATGATAAAGGTGGGATCAGTTCATTTCAGCTCCTCAAAATAAGATTGGAAATAACTTCTTCACTCTGAATTTGACCCTTTTTTGGAAGAATGAAAACTGACAGACGTTGAGAATGGCAGCTGATCCCAAACCTGCCTGCTAAGTGGAGTAGATTGCTTGATATTGTCCTCAGTATAAACAGTGTCTGTCTTAAAAGCACAAAAAGGCCTATTTATATAACATTATGTTAGAGCTTGGTCATCTACTACACTCTGTCCTGTAATGGTCAACTTTTATAGGTTGGATTTAAGCATGAAACATGTGATTACTACTTTTTGTCATCGCAGATCTTTTCTGACTGTTTCACTGTTGTTTGAAGCAGTGGTTCTCAACCTCACAACCCCCCAGCAGGTTAAAAGTATGGTAAAGTATTCCTTGTCAAACAGCTCTAAAGAGACCAGGTCTGTGCCAAAACAACCCTTATTTAAAGGGGTACTCCAGCGATTTAGTATTTCACTAAAATAATTATGGGGGGCTCACAAGAAACACATTAAAAAAGAATGGTCAAAATTGAAGCAGAAGAGACTCCTCATTTTAGTCCCCAGTATGGTTCAAACTTCAAAAATGCCAGATGCTACATTTCCCATAACGCAACTGGATAGAATCTTTGATTAGATGCCCTTGCCTCCTAAATGCCAACTTACAAACCCTAGACCTCTAGTTTGTAACAGGGTTTCGGTTGAAAATATGAGTTTTAGATAATCATACAACTGTTTGTACATGCTGAGTAGTACTCCTCATGACAAGTAGTCTGAACTTCATGAATACCATTGGTGGGGTCCCCCTTTAAATCTGGTTATTGGATATTCTGGCATTAGTTTGGCTGTTCTGATGGTGACTTGTTTCCCTGAAAAGCATCTTACTCAACCATAATCAATGTACACAGACAAGAAACCTCATGTTTATATTAAGAGTCAGAAGGACTCTATCAGAAGGATATAGATATCTACACTGTAGCAGACTATGGTTCATATTATATGTTTCTAGTCTAATTAACACATTTATACTGACATTCAAAAACACGTGAAATTTACATTGGAAGTCACGTGTTTTTGGCCTCCTTGGCTTTCCGTATACACTGACTTGATGCAGTAATTGTCAATACCAGTGTATTAATAAGTGTAACGTTTCACTTATTCAGAAACATGTCCGAGGTCTTTACAATGTGGCCAGGCCTGTATACTTGAGTCCACCCGTGAGTACAAACACCTGTAAGATTGGATTTTAAGATGCTTTTGGGAGAAACGACCCCACAGTCCCTGCATCTCTGAACACTATGGGGAACTATTTTAACCTTTAGTTCACATTTTACATCCTAGAAATAGTTGCTGCAAGGCAGTATTAGCTGCGCTTCCTGTCACAATCTCCCATGGAACTGCACAGACAATAAGCAACATATAACAATAAAATCAAACAGAAGCTACCAGAATACATTATTTTGAGATCGATCTTCAACTAAATCACTCTGTATTTTTGTCAGGCTGTTGTGATGTCAGATCTTACTTGGTTGACTTTGTCTAACTGTAAAATGGTGAGAATTAATAACCTTGTAACACCTAGAAGAGACTGGTGATACTGTTTCTGTGGAGTTAGCTGTTAGCTGTATCTAAATACCAAAATGACCTGTGTGTAGCAAATGTACGTTGCTTGTTCAGGGGCAGTTTGGGCGTCTCAGTCCATGACATTCAGCCTGCTTTGTCTAGATAGATAACTCTAGATCAACAACTCTGAGGCTACAGCAAAAGCACTCGTATGCACTGTGGCTGCACTGTAACGCCAGTCAGCACATTACTGATGACTGTTAATGTTGAAATAAACAGCAAAACCTATTTGACTTGTAGTGTGGCTTTATTCGGCGTGACATGTCTCAGAGCATTTTTACGTGTGAGCAGCTCAGTGTTTTCACACCTCAGTTAACAGACGACATCCTCCCTTGGCTAAACAGCTTTTCCACACACAGGTTTGCGTTTTGTGGTTTTCAAATGGAAAGATAGTTTGCATACCTCTAGGCCGCAGTGCTTGACAGTAAAAGGTGTGTGTGTGTGTGTGTGAATGTGAGAGTTTTTGTATAGTGTGTATTGCCGCTCCTGTTACCGAGCCACACTCGTCATGCATAGTTGTGTTTAATCGCTGCTTCCTGATCACTCTTGCATGAACTCCTGCATTAATTATGACGAAACGGATACCTGAATGTACAGACCAAGCTATACAGCTCAGGTTACCATTTAGAAAGTCATACCATCACATGTTCCTCAGGTGTCTTTAAGGGCCGCTTCACTCATATTATAAAAAACTAATTTTCTCTATTACTAGTGTCTAACTATGCAGACTGTTTTGTATTTGCCAAACCCAGGTGATAAACCATTTCTCTGATTGTAATTGACAATACATCACTGACAAGTCAAACCTACTCCAGTCACTTCCAACCATGACATTTCCAGACATTTCTGCTAACACAGGTTATAATTTTGTGCAAGTTGTCCTTGTTCCACATCTCTCTGATGATTACGCCACACCCCAGTGTTCTTAGCCACGTTTGGCCTGTATAGCATTATGTACAGAAAGGCTCCGATGCAGCAGGTGTTTACCCAACAGACTCTGAGCATTATGAGCATCAGCGGGGGAATTCCTAAACTGTGTGTGCGAGTGTGTAAATAGAAAAACACAAACAGGAGGATAAGTATTTTAGTAAATAGTGTAGAAAGATGGAAGTGGAGCTAAAGATGCTTTTTTTTCAAACGTGAAGATCTGATACATGAAAGGGCTGGAGTGTCAGCTGAGATGAGTGTAAACATTGAAAGGAGTTGAGGAGTCGGTCTAGGTGTAATCACTGAAAGCAGGTGAAAGCAATGACACTGTCAGCTGACGTGTAACCACTGAAAGCAGATGAACTGTCTTTTGAAGAGAAAAAGATGAAAGCAGATTTCCCAACAGGGCCTGCTCATTAACAGCATCAGTGTAGAAGTTCCTGGAAAATATGAGTGTGTGTAAGTAGAAAAATACAAATATGAGGATGAGTATATTCCCTCTGACCCAGAGGGGGAAAATTAATACTTCACTATCCTCAACACATTAAGATCTATTGGATATAATATGCATATAGTGTGTTTTGTGTGGCTGCAGAAGCAACAGTGAATTCCTGAGAGGCCACATCCAGCAAAGACTGATTCAAACCTTTACATAGTTATGTGCAGGTAAGACGTTTCTTGAGGGGCCGTCTCACAGCTCAGTCGACTGTCAGCCTGCTGAGCTCTGTCTCATGTAAATGTGTCACTCAATATGCCTGTTGTCATCTGATACCATCCATTTCATTCCTACACTGACTGTTTTGTAAATCACTCCAGGATCTCGTTCACCCGTTGCTGAGTTCACCAGCGGCTGCTGTACTGGCTAGTGAGTTCATCCATTTTGGATTCAAGTATATGTATGAATGTTTGAGTGACCCAAGCTGTCAGTTGACACCCACTTTTTCCTGTGTCTTCAGTGGCAGACTGCGGTTGAGTTACACAGTCAGGTTCATTTGATATCAATAGGCTCCTCATCCTTCTCTCCGCTTTCTTTCTCTCTGCCTTCGTCACTCCTCTTTTCTTCTCATCAGCTCCACAACCCTCTAGAGACCTGCAATGTCAAAATGACCATTAGTTAAATATTTTGTCTCTTTCCAAGAGTCATATGAGAAGGCCTGTACCACTCTTATGTCAGTGTTTGAAGTATGGAGCTGGAATCAGGAAGTGGTTAGCCTAGCATTAAGACTGGAAGCAGCTAGCCCTACTCTGTCCAAAGTTAAAATATACGCGTTCCAACTGTTTTAATAGTGATGTTATGTGCTGGAAATATTTCTTGATGAGCAACTGCCAGGTCCAGTAACTGTGTGCATCCTGGAGTCCTGTCACAGTGATGTTGCCAAGTCTGGTACCATTGTGCCTGAGCCCAAAACAAAAAACTGTGCTCTCTGACCACATTTGAAAACTTATACCATACCCAGAGATGCAGCAAAATAAGTATTAAGTGGCTGAGCAAGCTGTTGTTTGTCAAGAAACTGTTCAACTGTTCATCTTCCACATTTTCCCCTTGCAGTTCTACTTGTGCACGTCTTAAATAAATGAGATATAACTTTGGAGTTGTTGGTAGGTGTATTTTTTCACTTTGGACAGAGTGCTGTTTCCCCCTGCTTCTAGTCTTTATGTTAAGCTAGGCTAAACCCGACCCGACTCCAGCTCTGTACTTAACATTCAGACATGAGATTGATGTCAGTTTTCATATATCATTCTTGGAAATAGACCTAAATGATGAATTGTACGCACACAGTTTTTTCTTTTCAAGTCTAGAGTCTCACCTTCACTGTAATGCAGATAGTACCACACTGCACATGAACTAATGGAGTGACACCTGCAAGCTAGTTCAGGCAGTCAACTCCAGCTACACTGTTATATACACGTGACACCCTCCCAATTCAGCGGTTTATTTAAGCTGCAAAAACGTCCCATCTCCCCCTCTGCCTGATGTCACTGCTGCCCTCAGCATTGGCTGAGAGGTTTAAGATATTTGCTCATCATATCTGCGGGGAGTGATGAGGTCGGAGCCTAGATGCCAAACTATATTCTAATAAACATTTCAAACATGAGCTGCCTGACCGAACTACTGCAAAGGTCAACCTCTTGCACAGTGAGCTCTAAAAGGTAATAGGGAAAACAGTTCAGGTACTACTTCACCCAAAATCTATCTCAGACAATCAAAAACTTCAACCCCGTAGGCTTGAAAGGCAGATGTAAAGGATTTGTGGTTTCATCCTTCTCAGAGAACAGAGGATGTTGTCAGCTTAGATTCATGTCAGTTACAATGGATTCCAATAGTGACCACTGTTCACAAAGGAAAGACTTCCAAACAAACCTTTTAAAACCACTATTACAGCATAATCCACGTCTCTGCTAAAAAAATAAGTATGCTCAGTATGCTCTTATTTTCACAAAAGCTTTTGTCTGAGAAACGGAAATGTATCTTAAACAAAAGAAACTATTGTTATTTGGCTACTAGTTATGTAGGTTGTTTGTGGTTTGGGTGTGTGTGTGTGTGTGTGTGTGTGTGTGTGTGTTTGACCTCCTCGTGCCATGCTTGGCATAGCCAGTGGAGGCCATTTGTTTTACTCAAAACACTGGAATTTATGTAACTTGACATGTGGGCTGCAGGCGCGACTTTCAACATTGTGCTAGAGAGAACCGAGATAAAAACAGACAAACTGAGATAAAGATGCAAAAGAGAGAGCGGAATGGCTAGGTTATGCAACCCTGTTAAAATAGTGTGTGTGTTGGACCCCCTGGTGTCGTGTTTGGCAGAAACAGTGTGAGGTGGTATGAGGGCCAGTTAGCAGCAGATGCTCACATTTTTCTACCAGAGACACTGCAGTTTATATAACCAGACCTGGAAACACATGCTACAGGGTAAACATGGTGTCTGTGTGTGTGTGTTCAGCTGAGTGGAAATATGATATATACATATATGTATATATACACACACACATTAATGTGCAAGCACTTGTGATTTGTGTACCCTTCACAATAATGTGTGTGCTTTTATGTTTGAGATACAAACATCTCATACATGATAATGACCACAGTCAGTCACAGATGTAACAACGTGTGAAGTCCTCACCGTGTTTACACATTTTACTCATGTTGTCACTCTCATTAAAGATGAAATCAAGTTCTTGGGAGAATATGGTGTTCATGAACACGAGATCCTCCTTGTGTCAGTGCTAACACAGTTATACACTACAGTCCAAAATGGGAAAACCACTGTCATTATGAAAACACAGTTTTTTTGTAATTTAATAGCTTGTTTCGAAACCTTTTTGAAACCAAGTTTAGGTTTAACCTTTAACAACCCACTGTTCTGTCTGCTACACTCTATGCATATGTGTTTTTGGTCTCATCACATTGGTGTTCAAGAACATGCTATTGTAAAAAAGAATTCTGGTCCAATGCACAGCAGTGTAAACAAATGAAATGTTAAATACGGTGTCTCCTTTCTTCAAAGCAGCCTAACAATGTAATAAATCCTTGGAAATCTTATATCCAAATTGCAAGGTTCTGATGATCAAAATAAGTCCACTGGTTTTAATTTACAAGACCACCACTAAAAGGTGTTAAAAGCTTGAAACGAAATAGAAACGAAACACCGCCTGCATCCACCCACTTCTTTCAGTTCAAAACATGGTAAGACTTGTTTGTAAGATGTGTTTTCTATAAATGTCACCATTACCAAAACCCTGAGCTGCTAGCAGCATCTTTAGTGGAGGAGTTTTGGATTATATCAAACCTTCCAGGCGTCAGATATAACGTGATAGATCGTGAGCTTTCAAGGTGTTGGTAGTCAGGTTTTGTTACCTATAGAGCCAGACTAGCTGCTTTGCCTTGCTTCCAGTCTTAATGCTAAGCTAAGCTAACAGGCTGCTGACTGTTGCTTCACTGTACAGATATGAGAATAACATCAATCTCCTCTTTTAACTCAAGGCAAGAAATCACATTATATGCAAATACATTAAACTGAATGATTTGGAGATAATACACTCCAACTAAGGGGCTATACAGTTACTAAAACACACATGCAAATAATACAAATAAAAGTTGCAAATTATAATTATTTTCATTATTAATAAATCTGTCAATGTTGTTTTTATTAATTGACTCCTTGTTCAGCCCAATCAAATACCTTCAAACAGTCCACAATCCAAAGACATGGACAATGATATAAAACAAAGTTGCAAATCCCAGCATTTGTATTTATTTATTTAAATTGTTCAACTTCATTGCAAATGCACTTTTTACTGTAAATTACAACAGCAAATTCACTCTGGCTGCTCATTTGCAGATGGCAAATCAAGTTATGAAGATTTCAGAACTCTTTTCCGACATCCACCTCAGGTTTGAGTGTTTTATGTATTTATACCTGTGTGTTGTATTTATGTGTATGGTCTTTTATCTGTGTCTGGTGATTACAGAGGCAAGGGAGCGTAAGAATGACGCAACATTGTTATGTAGGATGAACTGAAAACCTCATAATGAAAAACTGCAAAAAAGATGAACAACATAACAAACAAAGGCACACAGCAAACTAAATAAATGAGCTTCCCTGAGTGCTTCAGGCTGAGGAGATGAAAACACTAACAGCTGTCCAGCTTGGGATAAAAGAGGATAGTGTGTGAACGTTTGTGTGCACATGCAGTTGTGTGTTAAGTAAATCCCTGACGAGCGCTCGCAGACAGGCCTGTGTGTGTGCACCTAGTGTCACCATCTCAACCCAGATCTCTCACACACACACACACACACACACAGCTGGAGTCATTGGCTTTATTTTAAAAAACAATACAAGTCCCTTGTATTGTTTTTAAAATAAAGGAAAATAGACAAGGAACATTCTGGTGGCTCAGCCTTTTAGTGCTCAGTCTCTACTCATCTACATTACATAGTGAACTCTCTGTTCATGTCACAACACATCTGATGGGAGACGTGGGTGGAGGGACGAACTCGCACAATGACTGATGTTATGAACTTCAGACAGTTGATCATAATCAAATTTGAGATTTAAAGGGGAAAAAAAGTAAACAGGCTAAACGAGAAAGATACAGCAGTGCCTTTTTAAGCAGTGTGTGTGTGTGTGTTGCCAACACCCGTCAGTCACACAGCTGGTGACAGATGTAGGTTAATTTTTGTTGTTGGATATTTCAAACACCTCGTCAGTTAAAATGAAGCCCTAAATGAAGGTCTTCTTTTGACAATATCAGAAAGATGAGGAAATATTCTGGTTGTTATTATGTGTTTCAGCAGCTTTTACCTGGCAGCAATTGGCAAATAATTTAATCAAAATAAAGTCAGATGTTTGTCTATTATATATGTCAAAGTTAAATCGAAATATATAGAAATAGTCTTTTTATTTGAAAAATTTAAGTTTAAAAAAATGGGGCTCAAATTGTAGCCCACAGCTAACTCAATGACTCCATGGCAACATTATACTACCTGTTTACATGACCAAAATCATTATTGGAGCTGTAGTTTTTCATGTAACTTTGTAAGAAAATGTACTGTCTACTACATTTCTCTGTCAAAAATCTCTACCTAGTGATTTTCAACCTAAGAACCACATCATTAGGATTTATTTCCTGGTTATATCTGTATATTTCATGACCATTGATATAGTAGTTGTTGAGATATTTCACTTTGAACCAAAGTAATGGCCTAACTGACCATTTCCATCTTGAAGGCTGACATGGCAAAAAAAAATCAGTGTACAGACAACAGCATTGTGAAGTGCCTGTGGCAAATTAGATCTCTCCGCATCATTAACCTTTTATCATAGCTTACGTTGAGCACTGACCCCAGAGTAACGAGTCATTTAGCTTATGATTTATAGAGCTTGTCAGGGATATTATTTATTTAGACAGTTTTTTCCTCCAAGGCAGAATTTGTCTAAATCCACATCCTCTATAAAATCTACCAACACTGACAACCGAGTAAGAGACTCAGATTATAAATAATGAAGCAGAAACAGCTTGTAGGGCCAGAGCTGCTGTTCTGCTATGTCAACCTGCATTAAGACAGGAACTGATGAAGCAAGCATAGAATATGAAAATATATTTTACTTAGAGAATCACAATGTGGTGACAACAGTAATGAGCAAGGCAAAATGCATTAACAGGCATGTAAGAAAAAAAAGAAAGTATGAGAGCATTAAAAAATGTTTTAACAGCACATATAATAATAGGATGGCATATATACAAACCTCATTCAATATCCCACTGACATTTGTCAATGCGCAATTAACAAAAAATACAGCCTGGAACAGAATCTTTCTCTTGGTTTCATAAGAGAGTGTTAAACATTATGGATATGGATGAAACCAAGTTGTGATGAGTAAGTACCCATTCTACTGCGCTGTTAAACTTTGTTCACAATGATTTCTTATAACATCTTATAGCAACTCCTATAGTGGACGCTGATTTGTCTGGAAAGACTGAGATTACAGAGTTACAGAAGCTATTGGAATAGAGGCTCATGACAGTTTTGGGTTCGAGGTTGCCTATGTTGCCAACACTGTCGAACACATGAGATCCAACCACAAGCACATAGTCCTACTAAAGCAGATAAGCTGCGTTGATGAGTATTAAACTCATAATAAATAATAATTAAGAATGACCAAATTTTGATTTCTGTTCATTTAACCATGGATATGTAATTAATTTATTAAATTAATTAATTAAAGCCAAATTTATAATTATGTTTTCAGTGGCTTTAAAGGTCAAATCAGCAGCATTTTATAAAAATAAATAGCAGAAGTGTGTAGTTAGCATGCAAAATACTAGCAACAGTTGCTGATCATACAAAAGAAAGGGCACCCACCTAAGAAAACTTCCTCAACAGAAAACCCATTTTGGTTAGTAATTGATCTCCCAAAGAATGCACAACAAAAACACCAAAGAAATTTGCAGTTAGCATTAAAGATGGCACCAAGATGCAACAAAGATCTTATATAACCTTTTAGTCTGTTGCTGCATATTAATACATGGCTCAATTAAACTTTCTATTGCACTATATTCACTGTTACATTGGCAAAGAAACCAAACAAAGTACAACAAACTAGCAAGAATACTTTTTATTGTAAATAATTAACCATGTGCATAACATAGCACGAACTCCATTCTTTAGCCATCAGCAAAAACAACTGTCAGTAAAGTGGAACTGTTCTCATCAACGCTGAGATGTGTTTGCTTATTCTGAGAAGTCATATGTACATGTACAGCACTCATCACTCAGTGGTCCTGAGTGCGCTACATACACACCGACACACAGAGAAGTGTGTGTTTAGCCAGTATATACTGTATCTCATCATCTACGAGTTTTGTGATTTTTTGGTTATTAATTAAGTGGTTGTTTCACGTAATGTGTTTTAACAAACACAGAGAACAGGTTTGTACTTAATGCATTTTGTCAAAGTTTCAACTGTATTTCTCAAATGCTAGGAGCAAATGAATGCTAGCGGCAACTCTGATAATGTTTTTCCAATCAAAGCAATTTGCAACACTGCATTTGATTAATGCAGGAGGAGAGCACAAACACATAAAAGGAACAAGCTTTTCCAGTCATAAGGAAGTAAGATGACCTTTATGGACACAATTTCAGCTTGGCAACACTGGATTCAACATATGTTGTGTGTCAGAAACAAAAACAAAGCACTGGATTGACACTCAGTGTCTGGGATGTCTCATGCTAACACAATGTCACAATGTTCTACCATGTCCGAATTTATTTTACATTTGTTCGCCTGGTGTCTCCCTGCTGCCTGACATGTCTGGAGACCAAAAGACATCAAGACTTGATTGTTTAGTCTGACTTACACTACCGTTCAAAAGTTTGGGGTCACCCAAACAATTTTGTGTTTTCCATGAAAAGTCACACTTATTCACCACCATACGTTGTGAAATGAATAGAAAATAGAGTCAAGACAT
>JAVQJL010013482.1:0-16071 GCA_036024295.1 Nannoperca obscura
CTCTCTCTCTCTCTCTCTCTCTCTCTCTCTCTCTATATATATATATATATATATATATATATATATATATATAAACATACTAGTTATTTGCTTTCACGGAGATACAGAATGTAAGGGCATGTTGTTGGTCAGCTAGCCATTGGCCATAGTCTTTGAAGTGTGTCAAATTCTATTTTTAACAGAAGATCCCTTTGGTAGGTCAACACATCAACCAGTCCTTGTTAGAGCTAGTCCAGTGAAGTTCATTTGGTGTGTCAAGACTATGTTCAAAAATGTTTGGATCTGAACTTGTTGGTCAGGGCTTAGTAGTGGGACAGGGATGAGGTTACCCTGATTAAATCTGCAAGTTTTACCACAATTTTTAAACAATCTGTCAATCAATTTGTGAGTAAGCAGTTTCCACTTTTTCTTTCCATTTGGCTCACGGATAAGAAACTCAGTACTCATGTTCCTTGTTCAGAGTTATCTTGCTGCTCTTCTTTCCTTCTTATTTCTTTGTGGAAATAATCTTCCTGCTAAAGGGAATTGGGCAAACTATGTTTAGACTTCAAATCTTGGACGTCCATATATGGACCTGGCTGTATTTCTAAAACCACCTTTCCATTGGCATTCAGTTGTAACCGCTACATCATATTATGTCCCTCTCTAATAGTTCATTTTTGAACCTATTAGCAAATGTTTAGGTAGCCCGGGACATCTTACCCAGTGGTTTTTCCTGCCTCTCAGGTTGAGAAAACATTCCTCCGGCTGCTTGGCTTTACTCCATGTGTCTGCACTCTGTGGTGTGAACAGCTGACAGCCACAGACAAAACACTGAGCACTGGAGACGGGGGTTTGGACCTGACACCGAGAGGCCAAGAACCACCGCGCAGGGAAGAGATATTAAAAGATTGAGAGACGTTAATTATATTGAAAAAGCTAAATGTACCTGAAGAGATGTGTGTAGGATATTGTAGGTGAAACATTAAATGTGTCAGGATGGGATACAGTATCTCTGTCCAAGTTTTTACTCTTCACTTATCTCTTCTTCCTGTCAGTCTGCACTGAGGGCTGGGTATTATGAAGGTGGGGAAGAATCTTTTGTCCTACAGGACTTCTAAAGGCTACCCCGACTGCTTCCAGGTCTCAGTGCGAACTCACAGCAAAGGATATTTGGAGCTCTTTTCCTTTAATTGAAGTGTGACAATAAGCTTAGTTTGCTAAACCTCAACAGTAAAAACTAAGAAGAAAGAAAGAATGAGGAGAAAATCAGAGAGCAAGGAATGCAGGCACAAGAGCTAAAGGTGGCATGTTTGTCTGTTTTGGAACAAAGCTTGGTATGCTTCTATGCCAATATCCACCTCTCAGAGACTTATAATGAAGAACTGGAAGACATCCCAGAGTTTTGTTTGCTGACTTCTCTCTCTCCCAGATTTTTTTCTTTATTCCTGGTCACAATTCAGAGGCGCCACTGGTATTAGGAGCAGTGGAAGAGGAGGAGAAACAGATAGAGAGGGCTAGTTGGAAGTATATAAGTGCAGGGAGGAGACACATCACAAGTTTTTCAAAATTGAAAATTACATAGACGTAGATTTTTTGTCGTTGTTGTGACTGTTGTTTTGACTGGAGCCTCACCAGTCAATTGTGACGAGCTTGAACTTGAAAGTGATTTAACGTTTTTCAATGGATCAAAGAATAACCAAAGTTCATCTGCTCTCCCTCTCCCTCCTCTTGGTTTGCACCATTTTTTCGCCAGCAGTGGGAAACCATACAGGAAGGATCAAGGTGGTCTTCACACCAACTATCTGCAAATTAACCTGCATAGGAGGCAGATGTCACAACAACTGCGAGCTGGGAAACACCACCACCATCATCAGCGAGAATGGTCATGCTACAGACACCCTGACGGCACCCAACTTCAGAGTAGGTAAGTGATCCAGAGTTTTGTTGCTTACTTGGTTTTAGAACAAATTAGCACTGCCTTACACACACATACACACAGACACACACACACACACAAACAGACTATTAAAGCTGTAATATTGTCAACAAAACGCACTTATTGACATCAGAACCTTTTACTTAACGCTAGCAAAGCATTTAGCTCAAATGAACACCCTTCTGAATTGGCTGTTCTGATCTCTGGTGTACAGGATAGTGCTACAAAGAAAGTGATCAGCTGAATTAAAAAAAAAAAACATTCTTTCCATTCTGCATGTGTTTCTGATCTGCTGTGATCTGGCAGTCCATGCTTGTTTATTGTCTAATGTCACTCAAAGTACAATAGACAATTTGATCTTCTGTCTATGGTGCTGTTATTATTTATATTATGATTCTCAAAAATAACTTTAAAGCAGAATTCATCAATATTTTTATATTATTAATGGATCTAATGAGTACATAATTGTAAGTAATAGTGTAATAGCCCACAGATAATTTTCACCCAATTCTGCATTTCCCCTCATCTCTATGGAGCGTCTTTTAGCTGCTTTTTCTAGCTGTCTTTTTTTCTTTTTCAGCATGTTAAATGAACACAATGAAAAGTATGGATGAGACAGCTTTAGAATAGAAGGTATTTTCCTTCCCAGTTCCCCCTGCTTCCAGACCTATCTCTGTACTGGACAAATGGACATTACTGTAAATTGACATTGATATCCTCATCTGACTTTGGGTGACTGATAATGACTTTATTCATTTGCAAACATTCTCTTTGAGATGTGTATTAATATAAAAAGTTGGAATAATTAGTTAAAAATGTTAAAATTCAGTCATGGGCATTTTTTTATGGCTGACAAACATGTTTGCTTCAGAGTAATCTTCTCTGAAGCCATTTTATTTAGAAATCTACATGCATTGTCTGTATGTTTGGAAGAAATTGTAGCATGGTTAGATTTATTAAATGTGTTAGGTTGCAAATCAAAAGCATAGTGTAAATGTCATTGAATTGAGTGTATACAATAAGACCACAACCTCAGGATATCATTAAACAGCTTCTGTGTAGTGGAGCACATGACGTGGTGTTCTTTAATGTGTTGCACAGACCTGGCAAGCTGTGTCTGAACCTGTCTTAGTCATTACAAGGGGCAGATGAGTATCTCCAGCTCTGACACATGCAGAATCATGGGAAGAGCAGAGCAAACATGAATTCCTGTCTGACTCAGCTGAGCAAATTATTATAACTAGAGTAACACCAATTCAAACTGAATAAACCCCACAGACTGTTAACTCCAGATGACCTGGAGGGATGGTTTTCTTTTAATAACTCGAATTAATTTGTAATGATGTCTGGGTTCACTCGTGGCAGTTAAGTACATTAAGTACATTTTGTTTTTCCAACATTTATGAACTTTAACATGAGAATCTGAGACAAAGAACAATAACCAAATGAAAAAATGAGAGTGAAAGAGACCTTTGCCACAGTTTACCATCAGTCATGATACAGAAGTGAGTGTAACTGTATGCTTTTAACAGAGTAATCCATCAATGTTGTCTTTCCGTCATCGCTGGAAAACCTTGAATTTAGCTCAGCTACAACCTGGATGCATTATGGGAACTGGATACTGTTGTTCCAGGATTCTTACCTATAAAAGTTGTTCACCTGTAACATAACCCAAACAAGACTATGGGTGTTTTAACACGTGTGCTTTTCAGTCTGGTTAAATTAGACTCTGGTTTGTTATCCCCTTGGTGCCCCCTTCATTTGGGCAGGGGCGAACACACTAATCACACTCAGGTGTAGACCCTTTAGAGGAGGTGGTCTCAGTCCGGTCCCAAACAAACTGGAGCAGTTTGTTTGTGGCAGGAATGCGATCCGACCTCAATCCGACCCAACCACGTGGTACACTTCACAAGTTAGAGCTAAACGACTTCTGTAGACAGGTGTGCTTTGCATTCTGGGATGCGGCAGAGCACACAAACTGTTTCTAGTAGTAGCAGGTAGTTGGAGAATGGCAATGGCCATAGCAATGTTTCTGTCACAGAAATATGCACTAGTCCAGAACACAGGACCTTCTTTTTGTATTTGCTGTCTTGCTCTCGCCCCAGACACATCTGCCCAATAAGCAGAGTAAACATTCTGACGTAGCTTGTAGTGATGCATTTTGGTTCCTTTGAATTTTTCTCTCATCCACTGATTTGGATCAGAGCAGTTTGTTTGCTCTGATCTGAGCAGGTATGAAAACGCCCTAAGGGTCTACTGCCGTGGGCGGCTCTGCGTGACTTTAGCACAGCGGTGCTTTGAGCTAAATGCTATTTTCAATTTACTAACATGCTCACAATGACAATGCTAACATGCTGATGCCAAGCAGGTCTAATGTTTACCATGTTCACCATCTTAGTTTGGCATGTTAGTATTTTAACATTTGCTAATTAGCACTAAACACAACATACAGCTGAGGCTGGTGGGGATGCCATTCGTTTTGCAGGTATTTGGTCAGAAACCAAAGTACTGATGATGGTGCTAGATGAAACGGTAAGGGTTCACCAAAGTTATTATAAACTGTCCTGAGTGTGCCATAAATAACCAACCATCCCTAGTCATGCCACTAGCAAGTATTAAATCTTTTCATTTTTGAGTTTGCTGTTTTGTTACTAGGCTTACTTCACATGCAGAATAGTGTCTCTCTGATCCTGCCCTTCAAAGGGGATATGTATTTATTATTATTTTGATTATAATCTTCCAACCTGCTGTTGATGTGTTGATCTTCAGAGAATGTAGCAGATTCACCTCAGTCTCATGTGCCTGTCCAGGCTTGCTTCATTCCCCCCTGCCCTCCGTCTTTCTTCCCCTCCTTCCTCCGTCTTGTCTGTGTGATAGGTTGCAGACCTGAGTCAAGGAAATGGGAATTTTAAAGCTCATTTGCAGCAGAATCTATGAAAATGTTAAGTTCTTTTAAGTTCAATTCAATTCAATTTTATTTATATAGCGCCATATCATAACAAAGTTATCTCAGGGCACTCAATCACATGGAGCCGGTCGAGACCAACTTCCACACACACAAAGACCCAACATTCCCTCCATGAGCAAGCACTAGGCGACAATGGCAAGGAAAACTCCCTTTTAACAGGTAGAAACCTCGAGCAGAACCAGGCTCCAGCTGGGCGGTCGTCTGCCTCGACCGGTTGGGTTGAAAGATAGGCCTCAGCTCGTGTGTGTTTATACAGTGAAGAAAGCTAACTGTTGGTGCCTGGTCCCTCCGACGGTCCTGTGGTCTGCTACTGTCTGCTCTTGTTACCCACCTAACCATGTGACCTACTTCTGAGTGCAGCTGCCCGCCATGTGACTGCAGAGATGCCACAGACTCCCTAACAACACTCAGAATGAGAACTGGGAGGAGGATAGAGAGGGACTGTTCGGCGGATGGGAAGGAGGACGAGGTGAGAGGGCAGCCAGGGAAATAGGCCACAATCCTGCTGATGAGAGCAAAAAGTACCAAAAACTACAGAAGCGAGAGGCGTTAGGGAAGTGAAAACACAAGACAGAAGTGAGACAGGGGGATCGTTAGTGGAGCAGATGGGTGTTGGACAGATGGAAAGCGTTATGTCAAAAACATCCTCAAATGTCCCGTATGTACATACAGTGAGCACTGTGACACTGTTCAGTCACTAAACAATAGGAACTGGCTCAGTCTGGCATTTCAGAGAAGGTGTGATGTGACTGAACACCTTAAATGACCAAGGGTCACTATAAGCAGCCTTTTTCTTCTTCCAGGAGCAGGTGTGGTGCATTGTGGGACCTGTAGGCCGGAGTTTCAGAGAGAACAATCCTCTCTTGTGCCTTAGCTGCTGGCTCCCTGAAGTAAGATTACATCCGAGATACAGGGTGATCCAGCCAGTATGAATTTGAGATGAGTCGAGCGCAGCTGCATGTGTGTGTGTGTGTGTGTGTGCGTGCGTGTTTGATCAGTGACACACATTCACCAAGAGTAAAAGACAGGGTCAACAGGGGAGAGGTATCACCTTACCTGCCCAACAGACCCTGTTTACCCGTGACACACACTTAATCTCTCTCATGCACACACACACACACACACAGTTTCCCAAACACACACCTAAACACTCAGCAGTTATGGCAGCCAAGGGCACATTCTGTCCTCAGTGCTGCCACGCTGGATACGCTACACTACCCAGGTGAAGCTGTGTGTTTCTTCACCCTGCATGTGCACGAGCTGGAGGCCCAACAAATTGTTTACACTTCACCAACCAAGTAAACAAATATCAGGTCTAGCCTCAGTAACCCTAGATATGAGCGGAGGACACAAAAGCAGTCGTGCCAAACAAAAAACTCCCTCTAAATAACGAAGATCATTACTTCACTTTTCCCGTTTCACCAAGGAGACGGTCGAGGACAGAAACCTTCATCCGTTTGAATTGTACAACCCGTCTGGTTGAGATTCCTAACCTCAAAATCAAATCTGTGCCACAAGCTGTGCCTAGCAACAGGTGATCAGCAGTGTACTTCCCACAACTTTCCCTGGTACATGAATTCCCCTCTATGCAAACACCCTTTGTCTATCTAATCTCTTTATGATAGCTACTATTTCTTTTTATCATTAAACTTTATAAAAGAATGTCTTGTGTGGCTTTAGAAGTTACATTAATGTAATCTTCCTTTCATTCATCTTATATTTAGTTGGTGTCTTTGCTCCCAGAGGACGTCTCAGTTTTCAGGACAGTTTTCTGTCTTTTGTCCTCTGACCACAGCGGTGTTGACCTGTGCTGTCACCGAGCTGCTGTCACACACCAGCTGCGTGCAACACGACGCCCCGCGGAGACTCTGCAAATAGTAGCCTGTTGTTCTGACCGAAGACCAATAACACATATCGTCTCTCCGCTCCTCAGAGCCGGTTTACGGGCTCCGGGCCGGGCGCACCTGCTCACACACCGCGTTGCGTATTGTTTCCGTCGGTTTTAGACCTTCGAGCGCCACGGAGCGTCACACGCGTCTCTAAAACTTCCACCCCTGCACGCGCAGCGCACTCACCCAGCTGAGCAGCCGCACGATGGTCTGCGGCTGTCGGACAAACTTGTAGAAGTCGAAGCCTCCTCCTGCGAGCGAAGCCCCGTACGCACTTGCACCGCCCGTCTCCTCCATGTCTCCCCCGTTCACCGCGTGGTTTCCAACCGACCTGGCAGGACAAGACTGCGCCCACTTCACTCGACGAAGGCAAACCCGGAGGGGCTGAGCAGGCGGCTGCGCCGTCCTGCTGCGCGTCAGGAGGGCGGAGTTGTCCGGCCGGGAGCCCGGAAAGATGATCATGTGTCTGACTGCTATGATTATTTCACCACCACAAGATAATCTAGTTATTCACACGGTTAAAAGGAGGCCACAGCACAGAGCGTGGTGAGCAGATGTTTATTTCAAGCCACAGCAGGTTTTACAGAGCAAACAGTTCAACTGGCTCGTCTCCCAACGTCGTGTTGTCTTCTTCGGGTCGGGGACATTCATCGACAGAGGCGTCAGACACCTGAGGAGAAAACCGACACGCGAGGAGGAGAATTTCACTTCTTGCTTCTTTAAACAACTGATTTCATTCGTTTTGCTGGATCTCACCTGATCAAATGCACCTCTGGCTGTCTTCACCACATCTTCATCCTCATCGTACTCTGACAAACCCTGTAAGAAACGATACTTGAAGAGTTGCGCCTCATGGTTAAGTATTTATCCTAATGGGGGTAATCAAAGAAGCGAACGGCCTTTGACTGAGACACAGAAACACTGACTGACCAGCTCGTCCTCATGTGCAGCAACCATTCGCCCCACCATCTCCGAGCTCAACCTGAGGAGGAGAAACAGCCAGTTGTCACACACACACACAGCTGTCTTGAGACAGAAGTCTGGTGCAGTTGTAAGCACAGAGCATAAAAACAAGCATACAGTGAATGTACCACGGGTCTGACTACACACAGTGCTGTAGCTGTAGGTCATTGCTGTTTCTGGGAGTGTTGAGCTTTCAACAACCCGAGGAAGAGTGCACATGCCACAGTTACACACAAATTAAACATGAGAATTTCCAATGTCTCATTCAGAGATTCTCTGACTTTAAATTTGACTTCTTCTAGCAACAGAATGAATGAAAGTCCTGGGCATTTAACACTTACATCGTAGTGCAGAAAGATACAATTCACTGGAGACAAAAAGTGTGAACAGTTAAACAAATAATATGAGAAAAGTCTTTCATTTTGTATTATTTTTTCCCTCTCACAGCCACCTTTAACTATTCACAGAGAGGACAGTGCTACAAGAGAGCAGCAGACACTGCAAGACATTTCATATTCAAACCAAACAATCACAGCAGTATTAAGGATCCTGTTTCTGACAGCTGGACGTCTGCTGTCACTATTCATCATCTTTATTGTGAAACTGTGACTGTAAGCCACATCATGGACCAGTTGTTGCCTTATTTGCAGCTTTAAGAAAACTAAGTATTGTTCCTGTTGACCACAGATGAACCGGATTTTACATTTTTTTGATGCTGCTTTGCACGAAAGCTGCTGCATTGGTTTTATGGCACACAACAGGGAAACAGGAAGAGGCCCATTGTAGTTTTTCACAGGGCGTCTAACATCTAATTGCAGATGGTGGATTAGCTGGCAGCATGTTATTCTTTCTCAGTAAAAGAAAAAGCTGACTGAGAATCAAGTAGCACAGTTCTCTTTGGAAGAGGAAATAACAGCGTCATGGGTAAAGTAGTCATAATTTTGCAAGCTATCCGAATTAAACAGAAAAATAACTCACAGTGGCTTTTCTCCGTACTGCCTTCGCCCTGAAAGAAGAGTAAAGACATAAATAAAATAGACAAAATAGATAAAAACAGCATTCTGAAATCATGGAAACAATGTGAACTCACTGAACACCACTCCCATCCAACAACAAACAGAGACCAGGAGAACCAGGACTGTGAAACATCCAAAGACAGCTGCCACCACCAAGTCGGGAAGACGATTCAGCACTGAAGGGGGAGGAAGACGGACAAAAGATGGAACCAGCTGTCACAGGAATGTTGTACTAAAATCCACAGTAGTGAATCAACTGTACCTTCTTTATCCAAATACCGCCTCTTGCTGCTTATGGCGGTGGTGTTGTCAAAGCTGTCTGACACTTCACAGTGGTAGAACCCAGCGCTGCTCCTCCCTACAGACAGCAGCAGTATAGACTGCTCTGGGGGCTGGTTGACCACATAGTAGAAGCTTCCTCGGTCAAGTAGGAGGGTTTTGTTGAGGAACCACTGGTACCGCGGAAGAGATCCCTTCGCTGCCTTGCAGTAGAACCTCAGGCCGATCACAGCATAGTTTTCTCCAATGTCATAGTCATAATGCATCATCACAGGCCCATCAACCGGGACTGTGGGAGATATAATGGACCAATAAGAGACATCATGGACCAACATTTAAAGAAATAGTGTGTATCACAGTGCTATGTCAGCACAGCAGTTAAAACCAAAACGTGCATACAAACTTCTAGAGGAATCCATTGACTGTATGCGATCCAGTCTCCATTGTGTGCCTGACACTGGAGCCATCCTAAGTGCCGGCCCAAGACCAATGGAACCTCAAATGTGGCGTTTCTGTCTTCAACGGTTGTATTTGCAACCAATTCTGTCCTGTTGTATAGTGAAAAGGTGACAGGCGGAGTCCCTCTCGTTGACTGACAGGTGACCACAGCAGAATAGTTGTGGGAGTCCTCCTTTAACACTGTGAAGGAGATGTCAGGGCTTGACACCACGTCTGAGGGAACAGGACGCAGGAGAATGTTCATTTGTTCAAAGAAATGTCTATAAATATAATAATTTGAGCCTGATAGTTTATTCACAATAGATGACCAACCTTTGACTGTGATTACAACTTCAGAGCTGTTGGAGGTGAAGGCTGTTTTGTTGAAGTGGTTGGTGGCAACACACCTGTAGGAGCCGCTGTCTTTAGAAGTAGCTCTGAGGGTGACACAGATAATAATTTCAGTAACTTTCCTTTTACTTGTTCAGTTAAAATAAGCGACGTGGCATCCATTACAAGGAACTTCTTTCTCAGACAGTGTTAGACAGATGTTTTTGAAGGAAAAAAGTAATATAACAGGAATTTGCATAATCAAGAGATGGAGCTTGGCTGTACTTTCAGTGCAGTACTCTGATACTTCATTCAAACTTCAAGTATACCATTCTCTCTGTGTTATTCCAACAAAATGCCTCGTAAAACAACAAACTGTCACTTAAAATGTTTGTCTAGAAATTAAACATATTAGATACAGCAGCATGTTAATTAATGAGCTTTAGAGGTACTGGTAACTGTATGTTCAAACTCAGAACAGAGCCAGGCTGGCTGTTTCCCCCTGTGTCCAGTCTTTATGCTAAGCTAAGCTAATTGCCCCTTACACCATGTAGCTCCAAATGTAACACCAAGATCTCAGATTGGTAATTAAAGTAAAGTATTAATTTTCCATCCAACTCTTAGAAGAATTAGCATATTTGTGTTGCAGTACCAACCACCCAGAATCATCATTGCAACAACCTAGCAACACCCTAGCAACTACTTAGCAACCACACTATACAGCCCTAGTTTTATGTATAGCACAGAGAGTCGTTAACGATGACCAATTAAATTGTTTAACAGTTCACAACACCATAGCAACCACCTAGCAACCATCTAATAACGCAGTAGCAAATCAAGAGACAATCTCAATGGATTTCGGACCTGTAGATCAAGAGGTGGTTGTCTGCAACATAGTGGAGACGAGACAGAGAGACAAGACGACCATTCAGCAGCCACTTGTAGGAGACATGATTTCCAGCGGTAAGATTACAGCGCAGCTCCAGTCTCTTCCCCTCAAAGAACTCCGCTGGACCTGAATGGATGGCAACCTTTGCGCCTTTCACTGGTTCTACAGGTCAGACAAAGCAACAGACTGAGATCCTGATCTTAACTCAAAGCAACAATAATTTGGTTGGTTTCAGTACATTCATATATACCACTGAATCCTCTATGTCACTGTTACAGGAAACATACATACATATGATAATAATAAAGAGACTCACCAACAACCTTCAGGTAGTGTGTGTTGCTGACAGTGGGCACTATGTTAGAGTTGTTCTGCCCTTTGGCCACACACTCCAGGTTGCCTTCATGGTGATGTCTGATCACCATGGGGAAGGATGCAATCGTCCCGTTCATTGAGGTGTATTCACCCAACAACTTGTTACGGTTACCCTCCCTAGAAAAGATTGATAATTAGAGGGATTTTCTACCATTACTTTGACACTTTAATGCAGTGGTTAGATTTAATGTGAACAAATACTCACCTGAATAACTGCAGCAGGATAGATTCATTCTTTGGGTAGATGACTAGTTCACAGTGAAAATCTTCAACTTGTTTCACCAAAGCCTCCGAAGGGCCAAACAGTCGTGGACGCCCCAGAATTAACTGACCTATCAAAAAAGAAAAGAAAGCTGCACAAACACTCAACAGAAAGAATCATGAGCTACAAAATTATATTAACTAACTACACACGCAGTAACACACACTCAAACATTACAACTGACTTACTGCTCTCCTTGCTATAGTAGGATAACCCTGTAGAAAGGGAAAAGAAATCACCTAGTTTACAAGAGTTTTAAATCGTGAAAGTGTACTGCGGTGCAGTTTGTGTTGAATAGTTACCCAGTATGATCACAAAGACGGAAGCAAACATTCTTGAAGAAAACGTGTCTTTAACCCAAATGTATACTTCAAATATGATTACGCTACGCTGTGCAATTCAGGAATTTTGACAGTTTTAAATGGAGGTTTGAAAAAAAAATACTCGTGCACTTAGAAACATGTGCACATAGCTGATAGTGTTACACTACACCTCCCTGCAGTACCCTCCCTTCCTGTAACATCACAAGATGAAGTCAGTGATGTTGTGTTGTACTTGTGTTGAAAATGTGAATATCAAAACAACACAAATCAGAGGCAATATGAGGTGGAGGCAAAGGCGTAGTCAAGCATCTTTTGAAAAATTTGTTTAATTGACGAAACAACAAAACACCATTCAATATTTGAATTTTTATTTGCAAGAACAAGATAGTATAAGGTAGTTTTGCTGAAAATCTAATTGAACGTTTCACCAGTTTCTTATAAGTAACTTGGCTGCTCAGGAAAGGTCATACATCCTGTGCCTGCTGAACAAACAACAAACAATAGCTGCAGATTTTAAATGAAAAAATGACAATTTCCATGAAGAGGCCTCCATCGTCATAGTGCGATCTAAAACATAGACAGAGAACAGTCATGATGTCTTCTTGTTAACACCTGGTTCATATTGCTCAAGATATTATCACTTGATTCAGAATACAGAGACGGTCAATAAATGTTAATATTTTGTCCTTTCTTAAAGAATTGATGTCATCTCAAAAGGTTTTGTAATAATAATAAGGAAAATAGACAATGTTCTACTCATTTTCCATTGAATGATTACAATTAATTGCTAGTGTAACCCTAAGAGTCTTTTGTTCAATGGTAATGCAAAAAAAATATTCAGATTGTCTACACGTAAGCTCCAGAGTCCAAAAATTCAACAACTGAAAATGTGTTTGTTTCTGTATGTGTTTTTCAGGCCTGTGTACCTGATTCTGAACATCACAGTCTGCAAAGGGAGTATCGGCCTGTCTGCCTCCTGACTGGAACGTGGGTGCAGACAGAGGAAGTGCAACCGAACTGGGACTGGAAGCACAGACATTGTTGAACAGGTTGATTTGAGTTACAGAACAATAAACTTTCTGAGGTCCATAAAGACACAAGCTTACTTTGTTGTAGCAATGTGGGTGTGAGCTGTGAAAGAAATGAGAGGTGGAGACATAAGAACATTTCATATAGATTCAGTTCATATAGATTCAGTACACACACAAACACACACACAGACACACGCACCTTGCCTGTGGTCAAACATCTTGTAAACACAGCACACACCCACTGCCAACATCACCAGAAGAAAGCAGCAGAACGCTATGATAATGACCTCTATGGTGGTCATGGAAACCTCTGTGGAAGAGAAGGGACAAGGCCAAGGACATATTACAGACTGAAGAGGTAGCATGTAACGCATTTCAATATCTGACATGTGCTTGGTGGTGTTTCAGCACAAGCCATGGAGTTAAGCTGTCTGTTATCAAGAGTAAACAGCACACAAAGAAGAAACATAAAAAGGCACATGTACTCTGCAGCTGCATATCTTAGTTTAGGATAAAGAATAGAAACAGAGATTAGGATTAAATTTAAAAATGATAATTTGTGGGTTTTAGAGATGCTGGTAGGCAGATTTTGTTACCTTTAGCTATTTTCCACTCTTTATACTAAGCTAAGCTAACCGGCTGTTGGTGTTAGCTTCATATTTAACGTAAACCCTTCCTTTAAGATTACTTCTATTTGACATCTAGGCATGACCTTTTCACCTGTGACTCGGACCAGCACGGCTGCACTCTCCACCCAGGGCCCAGAGTCATCGTAGTTATCCCTGACCCTGCAGCGGTAATACCCCAAATCCTCTGGGCTGAGCTTGGCTAGAACAAGGGTTCGTCTATGCTCAGCTAGAGCATAGCGAGACAGGACGGGCTGAATATAGCAGTCCATGTGCGTCTCACAGGGAAGGACAGAGTCGTTAAAGAGCCAGGAGACGTAAGGGAAAGTTCCTCTGCTGACTTGACAGCTCAGCCTGGCAGCCGCCAGTTTGGAGTCAGCTTTGTAGAGATATTCAACTTCCACTTTTACATCACCCCCGACTGGGACTGGACAAACAGGAAGAAATAGAACGAGAGAAAGATTATCAGAGCAGAACTAAAGGTAGGCAGTCACAGAAAGACAGATTTCCTTGACATGTCTGTGTAGCTCATACCCACTTCTAGAGTCACAGGCTCACTCATCAACTCCTGCACCTCATTATTGACCCGACAACGAGCCACACCCATGTCCAGCCCGGGTACCATGGGAACGATGAACCAGGCGGTGAGGGATTCAGTTGCTGTGACTGATCCCACTTCCTTGTCATCAAGAGAAAGGGAGAAGATCACCGGAGGACTCCCTTTTGGTGACCAGCAGGTCACATTGCCACGGTAACCAGCTCCCTCTTTGGAGATGGAGAAAGAGATCCTTGGTTTTGAAACGTAGACTGGTGTAGAAATAAACAGGAGAGAAGATGGGACATGGACATTACAGTTCATGTCAGGCCGCAGTGAAAAGAGAGGTGCATGAATCAAGAGTATATTTGTGTACATTTGGTCTGGGGCTGATTTGAGTTAGTATCTCTTAATGCTACAGCCTAGAGTGATATTTTACAGTGACAACTTTGCAGCTACAGTTTGGGGACGGCCCTTTCCTGCTTCAAAATGACAATACCCCAGAGGAAAAAGCCAGGTTCATAAAGAAATCGCACTTTGGTGTGATGACTAACCCTGACCTCAACTACATCCAACACCTGTGGGATTAATTGAAACAGACTGCGAGCCAGACATCATCACCAACATCGATGCTAAGTGGGAAGTTAATTCATGCAGCCTGGTTCCAGAATCTGGCAGAAATCCCTCTCAGAAAAGTAGCTGTTCTAGTTCTGGGAATGAGATGAGCAACGTCTGAGTGTCCACATGCAGGCATCATTTAGTTTGTTTGCTGTTGCCACTAGATGAAACCTTTAAATTTCTAAATGTTTCAGTATATCTTACTGTGAATGTGTTTCCATTTAAACCATTGTAAATGTTAAGACTAAGAGTCTGCTGCCATGCCAGCTGCTGTGTGAGGCTGAACTTCACGGCGGTGCTTTGAGCTAAGTGCTAACGTCAGCATGCTAACATGCTCATAATGAAAATGCTTTACCATGGTCACCATCTTAGTTTAGCTTGTTAGCATTCGGTAATTAGCACTAAACACAGTGTAGGGGAGGCTAATGGGAATGTCATGTGTTTGCAGGTAATTAGTCATAAACTAAAGACAAATTAAAATTGTGTAAAATTGATAAAACGTTAAGGGATTAACTAAAAATATGATTGGGACATAAATGTAGTTACCAAATACTATGGCAATACAATAAATAGCTTTTGAAGCGTTCTCAAAGCACTCAAAACTCAAAACCAAAAAAGTCAACCTCATGGTGGCGCAAAAGGATGTTGAGATATTTCACTCTGGACCAAAAAGTGGTGGAACGACCAAAATTGCCATTACTGCTAGCATGGTTAAAAACAACCATGTATACCTTCTGGTAAGTCTTCAGTGCACTCTGCTACACTTGTAATCTTTCTTGACACATACCTTTGACCGTTACCTGGACCTCTGTGCTGCTGGAAAACCTCCTAATGTCCTGTACACTGGACCAAGCCATGCAAGAATAGTACCCAGCATGCTCTGGAATCACCTTCTCCATCACTAGCGTGTTCCCAGTGAGGTGGAGGAAGGGAGAGGTTGAAGATGTTACTTCCTTCCTGTTGAAAAACCAGGTGTAGGACAGGTGCGAACCCTTTGTGATGTTGCAGGTCAGCACGAAGCGTGAGCCCTCGTATGCGATGGGGGGGAAGGTTTCAGAAGTGATTCTGGTGTTTGATGGTGGAGCTAGAAGTTAGGGAATAATGGATGGTTGGAGAGGAGAGGAGGAGTTCAGGTTCAGGGAATCACTCCAGTTAAATATCTGGGACCTTAAAGCTCTCACAAGATGAATGTCTACTCACTGACTACGCTCAGCTTGATGCTGTTGCTGACTCCTGTATGTCCTCCTGCTGTCGCCTTGCAGTGGTATGACCCCTCTGATGTTGCAGTGACCTTCAGGTAGAATGATGCACGTTGGTCCACTTGGAGGCTGGTGCTTGTGGCAATCGGGACACCACCATCTCCCATCAGCTCGTAGGTGACTGGCGGAGAGGAGTCAGGTGCAATACAATCAAAAGCAACTCTTGAGCTGATGTAGGCCATGTCAGGACCAGTCAGCACTGGGCGAAGTGAAATCGATCCACCTGCAGAAGGAAATGAACCACTGGGAGTTTTGGTGGAGAAATGTATCCAGTATGAGCCACCAAGTTATTTTATTTCATGTTATGTGATCAAAGAATATATATATTCTTTGATCACATAACATGAAATAA
>JAVQJL010013485.1:0-12983 GCA_036024295.1 Nannoperca obscura
CCCCCCCCCCCCCCCCCCCCCCCCCCCCCCCCCCCCCCCTCAAGGATTATCATGTGGTGGACACCCAGTCTGACACACTAATGGATGATGTAATTACTGTTCTTGTGACTCTATAGAACTGAGACCGATAGAAAAGCCTGATGCTGTTGGACAACATATAGAGTTTCTTATAACTATATAATAATTATTATTATTTAATGCAGTGGCTACAAAAGTCACATTTAACATACAGATATGCACAGAAACCAACTGAAGAGCTGTAGTACCTAGTAAGCTGAAGCAGCGCAGGACCTCGTTGTGGTTCTTGACAGTAGGGGTGTTACTGTAATCAACAGGGGCAGACACCTGGAGGACAAAAAAAAGCATTACTCTGCAACAGCCATGTGTCAACTTGTGCACCCTCAAACCCCGTTATACGCCATGAAGTGAGATCTGGTGAACACTGCCTGACATTTTGGTAACATGGAAAAATAATAATCATAGAATAAGTTTATTCTGACTCAACAGAAAATGTCTGTAACACAAGATTTCAATCCATTTAGTAATAACAACAATAATAATAATAATACTAATAATAAGGAAAATATTAGGATAAATGGTAATGACAGTTTGCAGTGGCTATTATTTGTTTGTGCAAGTGAGTGGTTGATCACGTGCTCTTTTTATAGCACCAGGTCACACATGAGAAGTTCCATTTCTAACCACAGTCTCCTACACGAGGTAACTTGTAGGAGAAATAAGAACTGAGAGTAACTGAGACTAAATTTTGAGAACATGTGCTTTTAAGCAGCTAATACAGTCAAGATCATACACATATCACTGGCAGAGTCATTGTGGTGAAATGTTGCAACAGTCGAGGCACCGGGCCGAGTGTCAGTCACATGGTGATGAAAATGCGAAAACAGCAACTCTGACACATCCAAAAGAAAGCAGCATCGGGATGAATGTAAGAGCCAAAGAGAGTATTCCAGTCTGCCCATCATTTAGCCACAGATTTGTAGTTTCAAAATGGTAAACCACTCTTGTCACTAAGCAGTAAGACACAAACTGTTGGGAACCAGCAGTCAGAGCAGACAGATCAAGGCACAGCTAATATAATGTAGTAGTGGCAGTAAGTCTTTTATACTTGTGGTTTACACAAGGTCTGTTAATGGGCACTCCCACTGTTCTTTCCCCCAAAAGTAAAAGCAAAAACTCATCCAACTGCTACAACAATGCAATACCTTAATGGGACTTTATTTGATAATGCTATGTATTGTACAAAGTTTCGAAGTGATTTACTTCTGTGTAAAAAAAAAAAACCCTGTGTATTCCAAGTCAAGCTGTCAAGACTATGGCAAGTCTGGTGGTGTGGAGTGTTCCTGACCAACGTATGATTCAAATTTACCTTCAAATAGAGCAAATGATAGCTAACCTGTCTTTTGCAACGTAGCACATCAAAGTATGGTTACTCTATTCTAATTCACATTAACTGTGTGTTTTCAAGACGCTAAAATTAAAGGATATAAAAGGAGGACAGTCTCTATGTGCCTGTTTTCTGAATAGTTCCACCTTTTATGAGCATCTGTGTAATGCGTCAGTCACTTGGTTCACTCATAGTTAAAGCTGCAGTATTTATTTTAGTATGCACTCAATGTGTACCTGTTGATGCAGTGCAAATAGTAGACTGTCCAGTTGTGTCTCCAGCACCCGGCTGCCCATGTTGACTGAGGCATCGAGCACTTGGCACAGACTCTGAGTGGAGGCAGATGAAAGAAAAAGCTAAATTCATTGTGTGATGCCTCAGTTACAGTGAAATGTTACACACACTGGAAATACTGGAAACCTGTTTTAAACCACAAGCACTGCTGAAAGAGATTAATCCTTAACACACATTTTCCACGTTACAAAATCCATAATAAATCAAATCAAACTATTTATATAATTTTAATGCAACTCCAAGTGCTGAACATAAAGAGAGTTAAAACGTAAAACAAATTAATAAAATCAAGGATAATATAATAAAGCTATTCATAAAATAAGAAGAAACAGTAAAAGTGCCAGTTGAAATAAACACAACCTAGATAATAGCCAGGTAAAAAGGTTTGTTATAAGTTTTCTTTTAAAGATATTCATACTCTTTGGCCCCCTCAGGTCCTCTGGCAGGCCGTTCCACAGGCTGGGGCCACAGTGGCTAAAAGCAGCCTGGCGGTGGGTTTTAGACTACGTGCTTGGAACAACCAAGAGACCTACACACAGAGGACCTGGGGGATTTAGTGGGGTACCTTAAAACCAAGTCAGACAGGAAGTCGGGAGTGAGACCATTTATTGATTTGTAGACCAATAAAAGAACAAAATACCCAACTGTCCATTGTACTTGTGCTGCAGTTCATACCCACCTTGCTAATGACATAGTGCTCGTTGTTTTTCTTGTACAGGGACAGAGTGGCAGGAATGAGTTTAGGAATCTGCTCCTCCAGTTTATCGCTGGCCATCAGGTGGCACATAGAGCCCACTGCCTCGGCTACGGTTAGCCTCAACTGGAGCAAACAGGGACAAAAAGACAGGATGTCTTTTGTTGTCCAAAGTTAGTTTGTTTGTACAGAATTCTTTGTTATTGTATGCATTGCCCTTGAATATGCTGTTCCAGTAAACCATCATTAGCTCTAACAGGTTCCCTGCCTTCTGTAATGCAGCACAAAGTCATAGAGGTTAACTTGTTAGACTCTGTCAACATGGCCAAGTATAGACTCATTACAAACACAAACAAGAAACCATGCTCTAACAAAATGACACTATGACCAGGATGTTAGTGGTTACCATGTTGTTTCACTAATTTGGGAACCGAAAAGTACACCATAATTCTGGTTAAGATGAGAATGCCTACTGCTACATTTATTTTAATACTGCTTGAACACGACTTAATGCCAAATGTACAGCCTCTTTGTAGGTTGTATACATCTTGTTCAACCCCCAACATTGACCTACAGTGACCTTACCTTAGACTCCCTGCTTTGTAACCAATTATTGAAGAGGATGTCGAAAGCAGCACAGATTTCACTGGAGAATGTGTCTTTTCTGACTGTGGGATCTGGAGCCTTGTCAAGGTTGGCAAGGTACTCCAAGATACTGTCGCTGAAATGACACAGAGCTGGAGGGAGGGAAAAATAACAAAGGGAAAAGAAAATTAGGGAGAGTAGAAAACAATGTGGTCACAGCACTGTAAGAAAGAGTAGGGGGAGAATTACATATTTTGAAAGTTTCATGTTTTTGTTGTTTAGGGGTTAATATACTTTTATACAGTTATTAGCATGTTCTCACCAGAAGAGAAGACCCATTTCATGTTGTCCTGTTTGGCCATGCTAAGCATGGGCAACATGGTGCCCAGAATAGCGTTCAGGAAGGGTACCATTCCATAAACTAGAGAACATGGAGAAGAATACAGCATTACACACAATTCCTTCCACTTCCTTTATAAGGCAGGGTCACGTACATTATGGTCCTTTATTGCACTGATGATATCAGCATTAAGTAACTAACTAGAAAAGCATGGAGGAAGATTTATGTAGTCCTCTGAAATCTATCTTTGCACATTGCAAATTCATAATCAATATATTAACAGACAACTAACAACCTAAATATTATTTGGTATGTAGCAGCAATCAAGGTGCAGCTCAGAAGCTAGTGACACACAATAACCCAGGTGCTGCCCCTGATCCAGAGCCGAGTCATTTTATACGGTTTATTAATTTGTATAAATTGAGTCCGTAAATTGATATCTATATTTTGATACATCATAAAGATGCAAATGCACATTTAGTATAAAGTAGATCTGTATTAAAAAAGCAAGCTCAATGTAGATGTATCAGGAAGGTTTGGACAAACCCTCTTCATCCACAGCATGAAACAGAGACTTGAGTTTAAACTGAGATTTAATTACATCAGCAGCACTTTAAAAGGCATGGTAGTAATACAGTGGAGTGTTTCAAATGAGTTCACCCGGGCAACTTTACCTGCAGGACAAAGGATTGGAAATAATGATTATAAATGTCTTTATCAGTTCAGTGGCTCTGGGCACCACTAACTGCAGCCGGTGTGAACAATAAAGGTCCACAATCGATGTAAAAAAAAATGGGGACAAGTTTAACAGGTCCATGTCTCTCTCAACACCCTCTGAATACTTGCGTTGTGAGCCAAAGTTGTGATTTCCTTGTGTGTGTGTGTGTGTGTGTGTGTGTGTGTGTGTGTGTGTGTGAAAGTGAGAGAGTGTGTGTGTGTGTGTGTGTGTGTGGTTTTCCTTACAGCCTTAAGGAGGCACATGAGTGGTTTCTTTGTATTTATATGTGTACATGTTTTCTTACCATTGGAATCAGAAAGGCTGGCTAGTGTCTGGACCACAAAAAAGTGAGGTAGCAGCCCCGGCTGAAACTTGCTTAGGATCTCCTCCATGATGTCATTGATGTGCTTGTTGCCCACAGCAACCAAAATATTACTGGCTGCCTGCTGCCATTCAGGGATGACCTCCTGAGGGGAATAAGCAAGAACAGTAAGTAACATAAATTATCATCTTCCTTCTGCAAGAAAAAAAAAAAAGAATAATTAACGTCTCATATTTGACCTTTGATCGCGTCATCTCATCTGAGGCCAAGGAGATGATGCTCTTTATCCTCGGGTAACTGATCTCGTCTATCCGGCAGAACACAATCAGCTCAATAGTCTGCAGAATCACAACTCTGTGGGTCACTACCAACTAGAGGAGGAGAAGCAAGCAAAAGGTGGAGGAGGATACCAGTAAAGTTACATTTAAAATACAATAATTAATGGCACAACTTTTTTTTCGTCTGGATAAAACAGAAGCAAATGCCAAGTAAAATGTCTGCAACTGGCTTTCACATGAGCAAAGTAAAATATGATACAGCACATTCAACACTGTGTCAACAACAAAGGATGTCATCTGAGTGTAAAGATGCCATCATCTGATAATCACAAATTCAAAGGCTGCAACAGCACGATAAGATGTTGCTGCATCATACGTTGCAGAAGTAGCTCTATGGTGACATTTCAACAAATGTGCTACACATTGTTTTCAGTTTTATAGGTAGGCCCAACCAGGTAAAATGTCAGCAGCTTAAATAATGCAAATTAGCGATGGGCAGTATGTGTTATTTTATATATCAATAGTAATGGAGTTTCAATTCAATGCATTTTCTGGAAATTAAATAGGCAAAACGTTTAAAGATTCATGTTTTTGGCATATCCAGTAAATGTAATGATTTGACAAATCAAATGAAGAAACATTAGGTCAACGAATCAGTTAGTTCATCAACAGTTTTGGACTGTTGGTCAAACAAAAAAGCAGTATGAGGATCTTGTCTTAGGCTTTAGGACACTGTGATGGGCATTTTCATTATTTTGGGACATTTTACAGTCTAATTAATAATCGATTCACAGAAAAATTAATCAATCATTCATACTGCTTGACTGATATCTGTGAAATCTGAAAACCTCAGGATGAATGTCAGACTCTCTCTGTGACAACTACTTTTTGCAATGTGTGAAACCTCTAGTGGGGAAGTATTGACTGGCATGCAGTCTGTAACAGTGCAGCAAACCACAAACTAGGGGCTCTGAGGGACCTTTCAAAGGTGACCTTGTTCAACAGATTAGACTTTTGTAAGCAGAGGTTACTGGAGTCAAGACAAATCTTTCATAAAATCATTTCTATCATATAAGTACCACTTTTTAGTGCCTGCTGCAATCCTGCTTCATGTAAAACAATACTGTGCCTTATCTAAAATCAAAAGGCATGGATGACTTCCCCTTTCCACTCTTAATGTGAACAACATGATCACACAGTGCAGTCACGGCAGTTAAACACTGTATGTAAATGTGAGGTGTTCTTAGCTAGTTTTGACACACAACACCAATAATAACACCAGCAGAGGCAGACTTCAAATGGTAGTATAAGCATACCCATGTGGTCAGGGGCTACAAGAGCATGTGTGTTCCAGGTTAACTCTGTATGCTTTCTTAGGTAGTCCTTATGCTGACACTCTGTCATAGTAGAGGTGTATACTTTACCTTTGGGTGTTTCAGAAGGTAGTCCTGACACATGGCTAATACTCGGTCTGGCTGCTGTTTTCCCAGGGTCAACATAGACTTTCTGACCTGTTCCTGGACCTCTGAGTCTTTATCGGTGGCTGCATCTAGCAGAGCCAGGGTCACCTCTAGAGGGAATCACAACAGAGCAGAGAGTGAGCAGAAGGATTAAAATGGAGAATAAAGACAGAAATTGAGTAAACACAAATCTTCCTGAAAAGATTCTGCGGGAAATATGCAGAGCAAATGTACTGTAGCTGAATAGAGGCAGACATAGTAACAGACTGAGAGAGAAGAGAAGAAAGAGGGCTCACGTTCCACATCTGTCCCCTCCATGGTGGAGAGCAAGAGGGCTGGCTTCCTTGAGCCTGTGGCCGAGGATGTAGCTTCCCTACAGGGGTACAGATGGGCAGCCTTGAGCTATGGAACAGAATATGAAATGTGGATATAAAGTGACCATTCATTTAATATATTTTGGTAGTAAGTCAATGTCCTGCACACATGCCATATTCCTATTTTTATTAAAACTATTTGCTCTTCCCAAGCCAGGAGCAAATGATGCCTGCATAGTTGAATCGAGAGTAAGTGGTTTGCTTGCACCGTCAAGGGACAGGAGCTTCCTGAAGACACAACTGAAGTTTCATATTGCTTCTCTTATTCACATGACTGATACCGAGAAGCAGCGGCTGGAGATTAGCAAGATGATGATTGGTTATAGCAAACACTGAGACAATATTATCTTCAACAAAAGGCTTCCGTAGTCTATTTGGATAAATTGGAATCTGCTTTAAAATATAGCATAACTTTCACCTCAGCTCTTTACGCCTAAGCTACCTGTTCAAGCCACTTCTACCACCAACTAACACGAATGCGACAGTAACTTTTAGGTTTACAAAGCTATATAAAGATGGCATTAAAAACAAACGGGGCATGCGGTGTTAGGCAAGTAAAAGGCTTAGCGCCATGTCTTTTGTAGCTGGTGTTATTATTGAATATCCAGCTTTAACCTGGTTGGGTGGTGATGCTGCAGCAGCGAGCTAACCCACGTTAGCATGCTAACCTAGCAGCTACTGCTACGGAAGAGACAACAGCGTCCTCACATCACAGGTTGAAGGAAAACTACAGCCTTGCTGAATAACAAAGCTCACTTACCAAGTCCCACTGAGCGTCCGCTAAACAATGACCTCTTAAGACAACGTTTCTTCTTATCTCGGTTTAAACAATAGGCTGTCCTGTCAGTCACACAGTTAGAGATAGCGCTGTGTGTGTTTCAGTCACTGCAGGTGTAAACACGCCTGGTCATGTGCTTCTAGTCAGCAGGAACATATCAGGCAGGGGGCGTACCCAGTCAGTATCACAGCACTGGGACTGATAGAGCTGCTCTGCAACGCTTTGCACAAGACTGCTTTATACAGACCGTTATGCAGGACTCAACCTTACAATCTAATTCATATTTCTCGTATTGTGTGTCTCTCAGCCATTACCGTTTTATCCAGGTTTCACTCTTGCATAATGAAGCAGAGGTGAAAGAAGTATTGAGATCCTTTACTTGAGTAAAAGCAGAAATACCAGAATGTATATTGCATTTCAGGTTAGTTCTGCACTCAAAATGTAGAAAAATGTATGTAAAGTATCAACTTAAAAGTACTTAGTATGCACAAAAGTGGTCCCCTGTGAGAATATATTGTTAGGATTGTTATACACGGATTATTATCACAAGGATTGTTAATACTAATGCATTCATGTTTAAGCAGCATTTTAATGTACAGCTGTCAGATAGATGTAGTGAAGTAAAAACTACAGTATTTCTCACTGAAAGTACAAGTGTCCTGTCTTCTCTAGTCGTGCTTTTCAATGTGCAGTTCAGTCTTATTGGAAAATATCTTTTTTTAAGGTACTGAATAATAAAATGTGTCATGCACTCCTCAGCACCTTCAGAGTCTTTAAGTAAGTGACATCTTTTATCAGTCAGTCTTCAATGACAGTCTGCCAACCAACCCTCCGCTCCCTCCATGTGAGTGCAAGACCAACTTCAGTAAAAGAGCTGTAACAATTCCATCATACTCCTGATGAGTGAAGCACGGCTGTCAACGTGTGAACACATTTAACAACAGGGAACCAAAACCTAAAAGTATTTTGTGTGACTTCTGGTGCAAGATCAAATTTAGAGTTCAGAGAGTTTTTGAACAGCCTTGCCAAAACATTTGATATGAGAGAAAATATAATTTAGTTACTGTGTTTAGTCACAAGGATACATTTTAATTACAACTACATACTTTATACAAAAAATAAAGTATTCTTTCCACACTTCTGACTTTACTGTGTTGGATGAAAAGGTTGATAAAAAAAAAATTACATTAATTTAGTGAGCACCCCTACCCTCCACCCTCCCATGCCAGCCTGACAAAACCTCATCTTGCCGCCCAATCATTTAGTTGACTCTTAAAAAGTAGATCTCATTTTGCTCTTCCAATTTGTATTAGTTTTAGTCCCTTGATTATTCAAAGGATTTGTCTAGTTTGAATGAAAGAACAATGGACTCACAATTCTTAGTGAATATGAACTCTGGCTGTAGTTTTGAGTTTACCTGACTTAACCTCTATCTTACCTGTTCACCTACTTTAATTTTTTTTAAAAACATGTTAAACACAGTACAGACCAATCACAACTGGATTCTTTTGTCTCCAGCTCACCTCAGTGGGATACACTTAATAACTTTATAATAACTTAACAATAAGAAGTAACTTAATAATAACTGAACTTAATACTAAGTAGTACCAGTTAATAACTTAACTATACACCTACCTACTATGAGATACAACTACTACAGACAGAACTGTTTTTATTGACCTTTTATTTTAGGCTGAATTCACCTGAGCATGTCTTTAGAGTATGGGAGGAAACCGAAGCACTCGGAGGAAACCCATGCAGACACGGGGAGGGACATGCAGACTCCACACTGACAGATCAGAGCCAACCTGTCAGTGAGGCCGCAGTGCTCACCCACTGAGCCACCGTGCTGCCCTGCAGCTTGTTACAGCTGCTGGCGGAGGAAGGTGCTGAGCTGCTGTGGTGCAGGAGTCTCAGTTGGTTGTGTATTCCCTCTTCCGCCTGTTTTTCTTCTCCTCAAACCAAGCAAGCAAGCATTAAAGCAAGAAGGGCCCTCTCCTCCTGCTCTTTCAGCTGTTCTTCGAGCATGGCAGTTCCTGCCGGGAGGGCCTCACTCAATTCTTTATCAGCCTTGAGCTCAGTGGCAAGCTTGCAGTTGGATGAGGTCTATTGCTCTTGTTTCATTTTCAGGTCCTGCAAAGCCTGATGAGTGGCTCTCTCCTCCTGAAGATGATCATTCACAGCAGCTGACGAAGGCAGCGCTGAGCTGCTGTGGTGCAGGAGTCTCAGTTGGATGTGGACTCCCTCTCCTGCCTACTGTTCTTTCTTCTCCTCAAACCGAGGAAGCAGCAGGTTCTTTTCCACAGTGAGCTTTTCTTTTTTTTCTCAGTGGCCTTGTTCTCAGAGACTTCTTCCTCTACCACGAGTTCAACTGCCATTAAAGCAACAAGGGTCTTCTCCTCCTGCTCCTTCAGCTCTTCTTTGAGCTTGGCATTTTCTGTCTGAAGGGCCTGACTCACATCCCTTTCAGCCTTGAGTTCAGTGGCAAGCTCCAGGACTTTGTCTTTAGAGACTTCCTCCTCAACCATGAGTTCAACAGCCATTAAAGCAACAAGGGTCTTCTCCTTCTGTTCTTTCAGCTCTTCTTTGTGCTTGGCATTTTCTGCCTGGAGGGCTTGACTCTTCTCTTTTTCTGCCTTGGGTTTAGTGGCAAGCTTGTTGGATGAGGTCTGTTGCTCTAGTCTCATTTTCAGGTCCTGTTTCTCTGCCCTCTCTCTCTGGAGCGTGTTCATCAAATCTTCCACCTGTTTCAACAAAGACATGTTCTCTCTCGTCTCTGTCTCCAGCCTGGTGGAAAGTTCAGTCACCTTTTTATCCTGGCAGACAATGTGCTGTTCTGCAGTCTGAAGGTGAAGTTTTAGCACCTCTACCTGGGAACCAAGAGCCTGGTTTTCTATCTCACAGTCACTCAGCAGCCTGCCCCACTTGCTGGGGTCCAGGGCTGTTGGATTCGTTCTCAAAGTCATTTTCTTTTTCGCAATCTGTCTCGGATGAGCAGTTGTATAACCTGTTAAGAGGTGTGAAATGAAGTGATTCTGCCTGGACAGATACTTAAGTATATAAAGACCTTATGATGTCATAATAAACAGAGAATGGAATTATTGCCTTCTGAAATCTACAGTTCCACAATTCCTGTTCCATTTCTGCATGTTCTCATTCCGTTCACATGGACATTCTCACAGGTGCTCCTGACATGTCTGTTTGTTTCAGCCTGTTTGTCCCCCAGCAATTATTAAAGACTAAATTAAAGTGATCATTAAAGTGATTCTAATTTTACACACTAAAACAATGAGTCCGTTTTCATTAGGATGATCATTTCTAAGAGGAAAACAGCTTTTGATGAATGTCTTCATCAGTCCTAACAAGCATGTTTGATACATAAAGAGAAAAAAGGTCAAAAGACTGGCTTTGATACTTCTAACGTTAATAATCATTGTTTCCATCAATCCTAAAAGCTACATTACAGTCCACATACTTTTCTTTATCTTCTCATTGAACTTTTTGTAAAAGTCAGCATGTCTGTCTTTGGAGACATGGAAAATTAAAGTTAATAGCCTAATTGAGGAATATGCATATCTTGTCTAATGGATGCACATCTAAGATGTATATTAGTAGGATATCTTTACCCCAAAATAGTAATACATTTAAAGAAATACATATTTTTTCACTTATATCTAATGGTATCTAGCCAAGCAGATTGATTCTTCCATGTTGTGAGATCCATCCATTCATCTCTGAGATTTGTGCCTCTATCTCAATACTAAGGAGGTTCATATAATTTCATTTTCAACAGCATTAAAACATTACATTTAGAAATATAGTCTATTTCCAGAAACAGTCATAATTTAAAAAACACACTGTAACTGTAGGGACTATTTCTTTTAAAAAAAAACGTTTTAAGCTGCCTATGTGAAGGAAAAATCTATCAACTTATCAGCCTCCTTTCCCACTTTTAGGTTGTGAGTAACACTTTGTCCCTCGCATTCATCAAAATCATTATTGCACAGTATTGCATCTGAAACCAGTGAGGTTCACATCTTGAATTCCTATTTTCTTTCTCATTGTTTCTGGTTGTGATGTTGCCAACCACATCATGTAGCTTGAGGATTCAGTGCAATTCAGCAACTAACACACAACTGTTTATAGGACTGGTTTTTATCTTTTTAAAAGCAATTCCATCTCTGTGATGTATATCTGCTAAAATCTAAATAGTTGGCAGATCTAATCTGTGCTGTACATCACTATAGCAGCAGACGCAGCAAGGCTATTTTCAGGATGAGAGCTGATTAGTTTGTCATGTTCACCTAGCTGCAGGTTACCAATCCTGCAACATTTTCAATCCCAACCCCACACTTTGTCTGTTGGGTTTGATTGCTTTTGTTTTCCAGTCAGAACAACTGGACAGAAAGCTCAAAGGCTTATCTAATAAAGTTCAGAAAACTATATTAGCTCTGCTTCATGAAAAGAAACCTCAAATATCTGTAACTGTATCACACAGACACATGTTGTTTCCTATCCACCTAACATATGACAGAGAGAAGGTCAGAGGTTATAGCAGTGGAGAATATTCGGCAGACATCTCAATGACATACATGAAAATATAGGAACTGCACTTCAGTAACATAACTAAATTAAATAGACAATAGACATCTAAAAGGTAGGACTATATCTTGGGAAGAGAAGAATACAATGTCTAAATTTCATAACAGAGAAATAAAGGTTTTGTGGTTGTTAAAACTAAACTTGATCATGACGTTCAAAACACTTTAAAACCTGTTAAAGACTGTCACATTGAAATGTAGAGGCAGAAATACCACATACCATATGCATATTTTAGCAGTCACAGAAACCCTCTTGATTATACATTCTCAAATGATGCAGTCAATATACAGGGTTATGATGTTTATAGATACATGGAGGAGGGGTTGCCATATACAGAGTCATTTTCTGATAAAGATGAAATGAGACTTCATGCCTGTAGGTGTGCAGGTCTTGTGGTTACAGGTTAATTTACCATACGTCAGACCACTATTAGTAGGATGCTGTTACAGGCCTCCATGTTACTAATAGCTTGTATCTGAGTGAATTATGTATGACCTGAATATAAACTGGATGTCGCAGGACTGTACGCCAAGGAGTAAAATTCTTAATGTAATTAAAGCATGTTATTTAACACAAGTCATTAATCAACCAACATGTACATCATAGATGTGCATCCATTAGACAAGATACGGATATTCCTCAATCAGGCTATTGACTTTAATTGTCCATGTCTCCAAAGACAGACATGCTGACTCTTACAAAAAGTTCAATGAGAAGATAAAGAAAAGCATGTGAACTGTAATGTAGCTTTTGAAGGTTTGACTTCAGCAACGTAAAATGAGTTTGAAGGAACAAAAAAGTGTGTGAACTGGCCTACAGAACAGTTTGTCGACAGCCTCAGCAAGATATTTGATAAGACAAGAGAAAATTTGTTTCTGTCTCTCTCATGTTACCCAGTTATATTTATCGATCAAGCCAGACGAAACCAATCAATTAGCTAAACTTCAAGCATGCCTCAAGGACATAAAAACCTGGATGTCCTGCAATTTTCTGATGTTAAACTCAGATAAAACTGAAGTTATTGTGCTTGGCCCCGAACACCTCCGAAACAAACTATCTAAAGATATAGTTTCTCTAGATGGCATTGCACTGGCCTCCAGCGACACTGTAAGGAATCTTGGAGTTATCTTTGA
>JAVQJL010013486.1:0-11943 GCA_036024295.1 Nannoperca obscura
CCCACACTCTTTACTGTAGAGAAGTAAGACTTTTAGCTTTTCATGTGCCACATTACCAACAGCCAGTGAGTCAAAAAAATAAGCCCTCCAGCAAATCATCCTGTTGTGGCCTGAACAGGACCCTGACCTGCTTCCTCCATTACACAAGACAAATTCTCCATTCAATCTGGACAGCTTTCTAAAACCTGAACTGTGCATGGATTATTGCTAAGTGGTCAATAGTCTAGTAAAGTTGTATAATGGCTCTTCAAATGCAAGTTAATTAAAACTACTACTGGTTTCACCTCTGCTGATGAGTTCACATTTCTGAATGGTAACCCGCATAACTCTAAATCACTCAGTCATATTAGTGAAATGTGTAGGACAACATGTGTGACCTCTACTTCAGCTACTTTGAAATGAGTTGGAAACTGAAGACAGGACTGGCTTCTCATATTTCACGTGCAAAGACCTCAGAGAATCCACTTTGTCCACAAGAAGAGCAACTCCTCAAAACTCAATGTAACTTAGATGTTTTAAACAACTACACACTATAAATGGGTTTTCAAGGTGGAAAAAAATGATATATACAAATAGTACATAATTGAATTTGTGTTTAAGATCTAATTAAAGGCGTTTTAGGCTTACGTCTGTTGTGCATGCATTGAGTTTGACAGGCTGAGGCTCAGCATTGATCACAAGATTACAAAATCTTTACTAACTCCTTTCACCTCAGCCACCAGAGGAGCACAGAGGATTAACGCCCCCCTCATTATTCGCTGTCATATAAACGGTAACTCGACAATGGAACCATCTTTAACAAACCTTTTCCACGATTATAAGATCTCCAACTTGAATACCGCTGCTTTTAACCTTCACTGTGCCTGAAATACAGAACAGAAGAAAAGTTGTGTAACTTGTATATTACGTGCTGCGCTGCATATTCTAAAAATATATCAATTTAAACTTCCCAATCATGTAGTTAATTTCTGAACATACATTTTTGACCATTTATGGAACTGATCCTTCAAAGTTCTCCTGTTTTTTTTAAATCAAATGGGGCTTCAAAACACCAGTGCCTTCTTCAGGTGAACTGTTGTCCTGCACGCCTCGCCAGTCGCCCCCGGTGAATATGGGAATGCAATTTTCCTTGCAGATTTGAAAGAATGTTGTAGGAGTCAAGCCATTTCTCTCATTTCATTTGGAATGAACAGGCAAAATTGTTTGGAAGAGATCACTGACCCTTGACCTCTGTCGTGACCTCTGGGCCTTGCATATGTAAGACATTAAAGCGCATTGATATTGCCATGCACTAGGGTTCAAGGCACTTCACATTGGTGCTCTGCTGCATTGACAACTTTTTGCATTAGATTATTTTAGAGGCAAAGGTCACAATTCAGGACACATCGGCTTCAGGGAACACTTTTCAGAAACAATCAAATATCTTTACCAAAAATTAAAGATGGCGCTTTGATTCATACAAGTACGTTTTTTATGTCAATATATCATACATTTGTTGCAAAAAATGCAAAAAGAGTTGCAATGATTAAATGATTAATTGATTAGTAATTTTTCAAGCAAAAATGCCAAAGGTTCGCTGGTTTCAGCTTCTCAAATGTTCTCATTTCTCAAACATTTGTTGCATTTCTTTGTCATCATGACAGGAAACTGGACATATTTGCTTTTTGGACTGTTGGTTGAATAAAAAAGTAATTGGAATACATCTCACTGAGCAGGGGGAAATCTTTGTTATTTTATTTGTTATTTGTCCGTTTAAATATATTTTATCTGTTTTTTAGTCTTGCTTTTATTTTACTCTATCTTACTACTATTACTGTTATTATAGCTTTTAATTGAATGTATTTTATTACATTTTCAGAATTCTTATTTTCTGGCATTCATTGGTCTTAAATGTTAAATAGTTTTCTTGTTGTTTTTGCGGCCTACACTTGGTCTGACTGTATTATCGGCTTGTCAGTGTCTGTGAAGCACTTTGTATGAAAGGTGCTATAAAAATAAAGTTTGACTGATTGATTGATTGAGAAAATAAAACATTTTCATATGATTTAGCAAAGCTTAGACAAACCAATTCCTTCCTACGCTAGATAAATAACACACCAAGCTGTGACATGACGTTTCTATAAACCACCAGATATGCACGGGGGCCACTATCATGGAGGCAACTAGTCATTGTGTTTATGGGTAAAACAAGCTGCCACATCAAAGGGGCAAAGTGATGGAAACCACAAGAAGTCTCCTGCTTTTTATTGCTGGTAGCACTTTATACCAAGGTTTCTTATGCACACTTTTACATCTCTGCTTTGAATTACTCAGCGTTTCCCCTAGCCCCAATAAGTTTTAATAGCACCAACCTCCTACAGTTAATAGACGTTGATGCAAAAAAATAAGCAACATGGTTCAGATATCAACACAGACAAAAACATAACCAACGCTGTCCAGTCTTCTAATCCTTACCTCTTGTTGAAAGCTTGCTGTAAATCTGAGAGTTGACTTCTTTGTCTCGAAGGTAGCATCTTATTTCTTCGACTGCCTCTCTCATGATGGTGACAATCAAAACAAGACCCTGGGGAGTGAAATATCAACATTGCAAACATTATTTTCTCCACAGTAGAGAACAGCAAACCAACTTCACACACGTGAGTGCTGTAGCAACTATGTTTGTGGGAAATACCTGAACATTTCCATCAGAAAATACCAAGATGACGAATTAAGTTAAAAAACTGCAATTGATTGATCATGATGATAATACATAATCACGGGGAAAACAGCTTTGTGTACACGTACCAAAGGGACCCAGTAGGTGTAGAGTGCACCTAAGCGTAGCTCCTTGACAAATTGCGAGCAGGCCAAAAGCAAAAAGTACAAGTTGAAGAAGTACTTGAACTGATTGAACAACACCTGTGAACAGAAAACAAAGAATAAGAATGAAACATTGCTGTGTGGCAACATATTGTGACTAGATCTGACATTTACTGATGTACTGGGGTTTTTTTGGCCTCATTCTGATAAACAATGTATTCGACACCATTGGTCTCCATTTGGAGACCTGGAGATGAAGAGTCATCTAAGCATTCGCTTCTAGAAACATAAATTGAGAAAATGAAAACACAATGTCAGTGTTTTATGTGTGACAGGTTTAATAAGGTTTCCTTTAAAATAAACCTGCCCTTTTAGATTATACAATTCTGTTGACATGTATCCCAGCAAACGCAATCCAAAAATTTACAGGGGGCGATACAGATAAAATCTAAATCATGATATAGGTATATATTTAATAATTAGAGAAACAATTAGTTTAATCTTAAAGGGAACTATTTTGAGAATCTATTAATCCTTCTTTTATATTCACTGGTTGTTGCTTTTCAAATTATGAATATTTGCTGTTTGTATAGTCATCTATGAAAGTAAAGTAAAGATTTTTACCCTGTTGGTTGTACAAAAATAAGCAGTTGGAAAACCTTATGCTTTAGGAAATGTCACTGTTTTCTGACACTTTATAGATCAGACCATAGACTGTATATAAAGATGACAACATGCCTCCACTTCCTCCTACTGTACAAAAAAGACCCCCGACACGGGCGCTGCCATTTTGCTGGTGACGTCATTTGGAGCCAGAGTCTATGCAGTAGTAATCCACGGTTGAGCCATACATCCGCCTGAACCAATCGCGAGTACTCAGTTTGTACTCACAGTTGTCAATAATGAAATCTCAAAAAAAAATCTTAAAACCAAACTTATGAGAGAAACGAGCACTTTAACACACATCAGCATGATAAGAACTACCTAAAATGACAGAAGCCATATTTGGGAGAAAAAAAATTTAAGTTTTGAGGCCCATGTCCGATCCGCTAACATGGACGCGGCAGGCTTTATGACGATAGAGCTGGCACGTCGTCCATCTTTATATACAGTCTATGGTCCAAACAATGAATTCTATTATTAAAAATAATCTGCAAATGCATTGGTAATAAATATACGCTTTAGTTGTAGCCCTAGTCATAACGTAGTTAAGTTCATTTACATTAATTGATGCAAAAATCATAATTAAATCCAATACCCAGAAATCTCTGACTGTAAACAAATGTATACAATGTCATGGTATATATTGACATATCAACCCACTAACAGTTGTAAGCTAGAAATCTTTTCGCTAGCCTGAGATATGGAACAATATGCACACATATAGCAGCTTTACTTCCACTAGTGTTATCCTTGAAATAAACACTCATGCAACAACTTTCATTACCACCAGTGTGCAAGATTACTACCCCACTGATACTGTGCGTGGTTTCCAAACCTGTTGCCAAGTGGACAGTAGAGAACATGAAACCATGCACAAAAACAGAAAGACTACAATATGCTCTAGTGTGAAGATCTTCGTGGCATAAATTAAAGTAAATCAAAAGCGTCACAATTTGCAATGCAAAAAGGGCTTTGCTCTTGTCTTCTGCTTCCCAAACAAATCTGAGCTACTTTCAATATCTGACTACATATACAGAAAAGTCATAAGATCTTAAGACAACTGAATGCCTGGAAAACAAATGTATATGTAAATCAGGCTGGGCATAATGCGAGGGTTAAAGACACACAGCTTAGTATCTGCTGTCCACCCATGTAAGAAATCTCCAACCGATCACATTTGGCACGGATACATTCTTCTAAGAACGTGAATGTGATAAATGTCTGGTGCTATGAGAGCATGTAGCCGGCTCTATTGCGCATCTTTTGTCACCACTCTTGGGCTGCAACTAACAATTATTGTCATTCCCGATTCTTTTTACAATTAGTCGATTCATCATTTAGTCTATAAACTATCAAAGTAATGTGAAAAATACTCATCACAATTTCCCCAAAGTGATGTTTTCACAAGACCAACAGTTCAACACCCACAGACTCTTCATTTACTGTCATAAATGACAAAGAAAAGCAGCAAATCTTCCCATTTAAGAAGCTGGAAGCAGCCAGTTTTGACATTTCTGCTTGAAAAATAACTGAAACAACAATTATTTGTTTTTTTGATCGACTAATCAATTAATCAACTAACTGTTGCAGTTCTACACCATGTAAAGATGTTCATTTTAACATGTCTAATGATCTTTTTCTGCCAGCCATGTAAACTGTAGAAAGCAAACAATATTTTTATTTACAAACTGAGCCTCGGCTGCATACCAGGCCGGTACATTCCTCTGACAGTGCAAACTCAGAAAACACCCTCTGGCATCAAGTGTCCAGTGGCACATTAATGTGTAGACGTTTGGTATTAGGCTGACTAAACACAAACAAGACCACAGCATTGTTACATTCAACAAAAAAAATGTAAGCCTAAAAACACTAAGAATTTCATTTGAGGCATGTATCTGATCTAGAGCTGACACAATTAGTCGATTTACTGATTATTCGATCGACAGAAAGTCAAAAACTATTTTGATAATTGAATGATTGCTTGAGTCCCTTTTCAAGCCAAACTGCCACACATTTGCTGGTTCCAGCCTCTTAAATGTGAGTGTTTTCTGCTTCTCTGTTTTATATTATTGTAAACTAAATATCTTTGGGTTTTATACTGTTGATCAGGCAAAACTAGTGACCTTTGACTGACACTAACCGCAGGCAGGAAGGTGAAGAAGTTGTACTTCTGGTTGTTAATGACATTCCTGGGGTACCTCTGCTCCCTCTTTTCTGGGTGGCCGAGCCACACGGTGCGGGGACGGAAGTCCCCCATGCCACAGCATCTCGACCACGGGCAGCACCTGAGAGGAAGAGGCGGTAAAGGTTAAGAATGCTCACATTTAATCTCACCGTTTGGTTCAATAGCAGACCTGTTGAGATATAGCATGTTATATGAAAAAAATGTCGAAAATATTTAAGATTTAGTTGATTCATTTGGGCTATTCCATTTTTTAGGAATTTCTTGTCACATCTCTTAGTTAATATATCGCTTATTGCAGCTACAGACCCACAGAACAGACAAGGCTGAGCTAAAGGTCCATCAGTAAGGAGTCTGCAGAGTTTAAGCCTCACAAAATAAATATTAACTTCATTTGGAAAAGGGTGGCCACTCCCTTCCCTCTACCCAAACAAAACATTCCATATCAATCAACTAAGAGCCCAGTGACCTCTTGATTAATAATTGAATGACTTCATAAGTTATAAAACACTGACTATAAAGACAATATGGGTGTGACAAATATACAGCGTCTATTAGCTGCAGACCAAATGGTTCCATTCATAGAAAGGGCACTGAGCAAACACTACTTTTATGACAGATGACTCTTGTTTTTGTATGCCATATACAAACTGTCTGCCAGCCTTAAACATTTCTACTGCAGTTAATTACATTAGATTTCTGTGTGATAAGCCTGCAGTGGATCAGGACACCGAACACAAGGTTCCTCTTCTTCTTTCTTTGCTACAGCTGGGGTTCCTGTATTGCTCATATTCAAGGATAAAACCAAACATATGGTTATATAAGGCCCTCAGAGAGAGAGAAGGGCAAAAAAGTGAATGAGCTACATCTGAAGGCAGCAATAATCCATGTGCTGCTCTTTTTAGACAACTCTGAGACAGCTAACCTGCAGGACATCCCTTCAGTACACCAGGGCTGGAACTAACCATAGGCCTTTTTCACAGAAGACATCTTTTGTGACAGCAGGAAAAGCACAGGCAGAAATAATAAAAGCAGTGATGGCTGAATTCTATTTAGCTGCTTGGATATTAGGGTCCTAGTATTATGCATGCTAACTCACTGCCATGATAGCTTACTGGTACACTTGAATAGAATAAAGCCATCATTAATGTTATTAGTAACATGTGCCATTCATAATATGACAAGGCAAATTGTTTGCTTTATTTTGGATATTGACTATTCTGCCACAGATTAGTTGCTTAAAGTATAAAGGCTCAGTGCACTGCACTGCTGCCTCACAGCAAGGGTTCGATCCCTGCAGGTGGCTCAGTGGCCTTTCTGTGTGGAGTTTGCATGTTCTCCCCATGTTCACTAGGGGTTTCCTCCATAAATCATAAACCCCATGGAAAAAACATGCAAGAAGAACGGATTGCTGCCCTGTCCCTGACCAAGACAGGGCATGAACACTTGGACTTGATCCCCGGTTGCAGCATGGGTGGCTGACCACTGCTCCAGCTGTCCCCCCAGAGGAAGGACGACTGGATGGGTTAAAGGCAGAGGACAAATTTCACCGTGGGACGCAAAATTGCATGTGCATGTGTGTGTTTGCAGTGTGTATCACGTGTGACCATTAAAAAAAGGGGCCTCAGGCTCTCTGATCTTAATACCAGCCCAACATAGTGATGGACCACTGCACTAACCCTTGTTTTATTTCTATTAAATATATTTTTAAATATAGAGATGCTCTTTAAAACTTCCCAATTGGCATATTCAAAAGTCTAGTCTGTTTGAAAGCTGCAAATCCTCAAATTTAAGCAGTACATTTTTGTCATTTTTGCTTGAAATTGTTCTTAAACATATTTATAATTCTTTATCCATACCAATTAATTTCCTCTTAGTCAGCTTTACTGTCAATCTTAATGCTTTACAGCAAAAATAGACCAGTGTGTTTACTTATTGGTATATGGAGCACTTGATTGCAATCTTTAGTTTGTTTTGTAGATTATTGGGTACACCTAGGTAGGTGTGCTGTAGCTCTATTGCATTATTCAGAGGTGTTTTTATTTAGCCTCCCCTCATCATAGAACTTAACATTATAATCATTGCAGCACATTTTTATTAGACCGTCTTAGTTTTAGCTAGATGTACCTAATAAAGTGGCAACTGAGTTTGGAACTGCCATGTCAAAGGGTGGATAGGTGATTTGGATGCAATGATGGTCATATAAATTATACTGCAAACTGCAGAACATACTGCACACTGAGCTGTGCAACAATATGTCTGCATTATGACAGATCTGGAGTCTGTTCAATGTGTTTGTTACAGGAGGAGGTGACATCACCATGATAGCCTGATCAGACTATTGGCTGCATGTCAGCACTGTGTCTGTCTGCTGTCCCGTACGCGTTTCTTCATCACTATTAACGAGGCCTGCCCCTGTACGTGCTACTCAAAAATAAACCTTCAGCGCATCATTTAGCCGGCATGAGAATTGAGGATGCAGTTCTTTTAAACCAGGGCCTACACTTCAGCTCATTTACAGGCTGATCTCATGTGAGCCGAGCAAATATTGACATGGGCGTCAAATGCACTTGCTCCTGCACCCCGGAACAAGGATGTCTCCAGGAGCTCTAGCTAGCTTCTTAAAAGCTATACTAAATAGCCACGTCATTTTTATTAGCATGTATGTATCTGTTAGCCGTTATTTTCCCCCTAACGGCTATTCTTCCCCTAAAAGGCGCCAGCGCTTAGCTAGTTATTGAGACAATGTCGACGCGCTCGTGTAAACAATGTAACGGCTAACTGACATCAGCCGAAGCCGACGAGCCAATTACGTTAACGGATGGCTTCGTTTGAATATTCTAAGATGTATAACGCCCTTACCCATTTCTGTGTTTACTGTCGTGTCTTTTCGGTCGTCTCACGGGTTGTAGGGGTATATTATCGGTCATTCCTGCAGCTCCTGGCAGCGGGTAGAAGCTGTAGGTAGTCCGCCTGGTAGCAGCGGTCCTGGGCGGAGGCTTCCCGGCTGTCACTCACACAGGACGGGTCAAGAGTCAGCACGTTAGCACTGCTGGGACATAATCTACAGCACTAAGCACCAAGCATGAGCCACTGACCCATTGTATAATAAAATATTTAGATTTTTGTTTTGTTACAGGACTGAATAACTCTTTATTTGTATATTGCTATTTGTTGAATCAAAATCAGAATCAGCTTTATTGTCGAAGTATCTGAACACATACAAGGCATTTGACTCCAGTTTTAAGTTTTTACAGGAAGATTTACAGGAAGAAATATATATCTGACAATAGACAGCTAAAAACCAGGGAGCTGAGCCAAGATAGGTAAACACTGAACACTAGCCAACAGCATACAATGTCTACATACAAGTCAGGTGTTTATGTAAATTAAAAACTGTACAAATAGTGCAAAGAAATAAATATTGAATGGATGTACCTGAAGTGGTTGGTTATAAGTTGGTCTCGACCGGCTCCATGTGATTGAGTGCCCTGAGATAACTTTGTTATGATATGGTGCTATATAAATAAAATTGAATTGAATTATATACAGCATCTGCATGTCTATATAGAGTAAAGCATGCAATGTGTTTATTTGACAGTTATGGATGATATGTTCATATTATAGCACAGTGTCTATTTTAATCTGTAAATACGTAATTTATCATTTGTAGGTAAGTGGATGTTTTGTTACATTCAAACTTTTAGAAGGGAGTTACATTTCTTATCAGCCACTCTGTGTCACTATATGAAATCAACACAATATTACACTAGTTATGGTTGATCTATATAGCCTATTATTTCTGGTAGGTCCCATTAGAAGCAACAGGAGAGGATGTGTTTTGTAATGCAAAGTAATAAGTACATTTACTAAGGTACTGCACTACAATTTTGAGGTACGTATTTACTTTATTAGAGTATTTCAATTTTATACTACTTTACACTTCTACTCCACAACATTTCAGAGGGGATTTTATAAAGTATACTTCCTCTACATTTATTTAACAGCTATATTTACTAGTGGCTTTGATTTGACATTACAGTGATCAAAGTATGGAATATAATGCTTTATTATAAATTAAATACAGCTGTGCTCAGCTATTGTTGGTGATTAGACTGCTCAGATTGGACCAGTTAAAAAAATATGGGATTTGAGGTCACCAACAAAGTTCATGTAGTACTAATAAAAATTCATTTTAAAAACAGGTAAGGGAGAGAGATAATGTCAGTCAAGCCCAGTCTGTGCATGCCCACACAATCCTGTAAATGTAATTAATTTAATGTTTATACTTTAAGTACATTTTGCTGGAAATACTGTATATGTACTTTTACTTATAGCAGAGTATTTATGCATTATGGTATTTTTCTTCATTCAAGGATCTGAATACTTCTTCCACCACTGCTACTGCGTGACCAGTAAAACAGAAGCATGTACATTGCAATTCAATACAGCAATTTAGATTTGTATTTTTAACTTTTAAGGCTGTAGTTTATGGTGTTGTGTTGGATTGTATTATATTGTATTTTTAGTTCTCTCTATAGGTTATGTGAGATGGACAAAATATTAGAAACACATTTGCAGTCCAATGGTCCAGGCACCAGGCAATGTACATGTATTTGAGCACTTGAAACAAGCTTAGATAGAGTATAATACTAGGTATTGCTGAGAATGAAATCAGATTTTATAGATATGGCTCTTTTGGATCTAAATCCTTGTGGGGGGCAACATTTGGAACACCATAACAGATTACATGCTTCTATAAACTTTTTAAAGGAAACAGAAAGAAAATGTTTTGTATTTATATGTATTTGTATAATACATGCCACAACTTTGACTTCAATCCGTAATGTTGAAGAGGCACATCTGTCTTTTTGTTATGATTTGGGACAGCCACCACACTGAAAATAAACTGTACTAACTTTCAGTGTTTCTGTCCAGTGCCATGCTTTCATTTTATACGAGACCCTGTAGTTAATTTTGGACACAAAGTGTGTTGTGTCGTCTATGACACTTATTGTAGTGGTGTTGTACTGCAGTACAGGTGTTCTGCATTTCTGTTTACTCACTGTATGCCCACTACTAGTTTAAGTACCTGATAATGACAATAATGCAGAATACTGTATCGCATCAACATTGTACAAGAAAGTGCCACGGTATAGCTGACCTAGAATGGATAGTAGACAATTGATTGAAGAGCACCCTTCAGTTGTGGATGCAAATAGTTTTTTGTTGAAGATGCAAAATGGCAAGGGATTAATGGCTACTGGTGGGTCATGAGAATAGAGTGCAAGACTTCACTTGAGTCGTCTGAAGGTGAATTGATGTAAATTAGGATTTTTTGTGCATTCAAAACTTGCTTGTGCCAGCATAGAAATTAGCATAGGTAGAGTACATTTCAATGGTAAGACTGTCAAGTTTCCAGCCTACTCTATGAAGTCACAAACAATTTTTGTCCTCAGGTTTCTGGTCAAATAACTTTGGTAACAATGTCTCATCTGTGGTCTTCACCACACCATAATGACAGGGAAAGTGTTGAAAAAGTCACCCTGATTTTATTTTTCAAAATCAGAAAACATTTCGGTGAAGGAAACATTTGAAAAACAAAAACATTTACATTGTAAACAGGCCAATTTGGCTCAACATCACTTAAATTGTAGAGGCAACTTGAAAGCAGTTTTGACATGGTTTGCTAAAGAAAGGCACAACTTGGCAAATGCATATCGATTAGAAATGTACAACAGGGGCCTACAAAGTACTCTGACCATTCTGAGATGTGTAAAGTGTCCAGTGATACATTCATTACTGTTCAACTCAGCAGGTTGAGAATGAAAAATATTATCGCATACTCAAGAATGTATCGGAAAATGTACAGAGCATTGCGTTGAGTGTAGGGAGTGTGGAGGACAACTAAAATCTAAACGAGGTAGAACTTAACCCCTAAACTCAAGCATTTGGTGAATTATAAATAAATAATGCTACAAGTTGATGAGAACCTAGAAAAAAAGTTATGTCTGACAATTATTCTAAATTGTTGTTAGAAAGAAAAACAAAAATTCTGACAGGAAGGAAAAGTTAACAAAATTGTTGATTTGCCCTTTCCCTGTTCAGCCATCTCAATAAAAGCAATGAAATGCAACTATAAAATGTAAATGTAACTACAACCCGAAATAAAGTGCAGGCATGAGAACATTAGCATATAGCCTTCAGACCTCAGCCAACTAACCTTGACTCTGCAGATTTACAAGTGGAATATGTTGGGGGGGGGGGGGGGGGGGGGGGGTTCAAAATTTGTAAAAATA
>JAVQJL010013493.1:0-26803 GCA_036024295.1 Nannoperca obscura
GTAGTTCACCATGGATATGTAGTTATATGGGGCGTGGTGTGGTTAGAGCTCTGCTGCAACGGGGAGAGAGTGAGAAACGTAAGTATTTTTGTATTTAGGCTGAAAATAAACATGTTTAATATTAATAATTAATAATTAATAAATGAACGAATAACTCGGAAAAAAGAGTAGTTCTTTTTACTGAATGGGAGTTACTGAACTAAGTCACTATAATGAACTATAAATCCCATCACTACACTGAAGAGGAAACTCACACACACCAACAGGCATTACCTACACTTACCTAAGATATTCTCAGATATACAGTATACTCATGGTCATTCATATCACCCTACATGAGATCAGGTGCCCTTTAAAAAATAAAAACTTCTAAACAGTTTGACATATAAGGCTGAAGTCCGGTGAGGTAGTATAAAGAGTGTATAGGGAGGAGGTCGGGATGGAAGGGTCACACAGTGCAAATGGGAGAAGTTTGGCTCAAAAGCTTTCTACCAGAAAAGCTTTCTTGTTGATGACATATATGTCGTTTTGGGAGTCACTGGCTAACAACTCAATGTTTTGTTTTTGGAGCCATTATCTCCTTCCACTGGTAGGAAAAAGCTCCTGTGGGACGTATTGAAGGTTAGGAACAAACAACCTATGAGGCCGTGGGGGTTGGAGGACTTGTTGATATATAGGTAGGTTAGCCATCTGCATATTAGATCCTTCTACCCGGGACTTGCTTCTCCATCTTTCCTTATGCTACCATGACCCTGGCCTTGAGCTGCCACACAGTTTGTAAGAGAGTTGGATTCACTTTAATTTAATGGAGGCACAGCAGGTATTGTACATTACAAATGGGAGTTGGCAATGACAGGATAACAAAACCTACATGACTTCCCGGCCTGAGCTTTTAGCAATGTGGGTGCTGTGGGAGAATTTCTGACATCGGCTAATCTGTTAAAGGGACACGCAGGGGAGATGTTGACTGTAGCTTGTGTGAAAAGCATCTCAGCAACATGGTGGGGAGAAGGCATTCAGTGTGAATGCGATGGGAGAAAGACATAGAGATATTTAGCAATTCTATATAGTTGCTTTTGGCCTTCAATAATTAACTCAGAAGTGCACATTAGAAATCACATTCCTTTGTTCTTATGTTGGATGGCTGCAGTGAAGGTGATTTCTGTCTTGTTTTTGTACAGTTTTGACATTGTTATTGCTCCATTTACAGAATGCGAACTGATATGGTTTTGTGTACAAAATCTGTGGGGCCCTGCCAAGAGGTAACTTGGAAAGAATGCATAATCTACCCGATCCAAAACTGGGTTTGATATTTACACCATTGCCCCAAGATTTGTTTTGTTGTGTGTGCATGCCTGTGTGTGTCTCATTAGAAACTGAGCAGAATATTTAGGAAGGCCTGAGAGATTTATCATACTAATGAACACTATCCAGAGGGGAAGAGGCACAATTTTGGGGTAGGGAGGGAGATAGTGAGAGAGTTGTGATAGAAGAGAGGCAGCAGTGGGAGAAACAGAATAGCAGAGGAAAAGATCCGTAGAGGAAGGGAAAATACTTAAGTGTTTACTAATGCCAAGTCAAACCTGTATGAACCTTAGCCTCTCTCCATATTGACACTTTCCATTAATCCAGGTATGTTATTCTTTGGTGTCAAAACCTCCTCTCTGCTTATCGTTACATTACATTTCCCTCAATAGTAGGCACATTTTCATATTTTCTTGTTTGAACTTGATGAATCAAAGGCAGGAAGGAAGATATAAAAACCACAAAGACCCATACCATTATGGAACATGATGTTCTCATTCTCAGCACAGCCAAATGGATGGATCACTGAGCCATGCACTCACTAGACACAAACAAATCTTATTCATCCAACAAGGAGACGAGGATGTAATGTTTCTTTTGTGAATATTAAAGCAAGAAGTAGATAAAATAAAGATGACAAGTTGAGGGAAGCAGTCACTGAGTCTGCTTTATTCTGACCGATTGCTTTGCGCCCACGATTGCTCACAGATGCAGGAGCTTTTGCACACGGTGCAATAATATGAAGAATCATTCATGCCCCAGTGAGAGAGTGTGGACATTCACTCTGAATATGCTACATACAGTACAGGCACGCACACACTCATTGTCACACTGAAGGGCACCGGTGCTCATCGCAAAATTAGTTAAACAGTAAAGAGTGTGGAGAAGGCAGAGAAAGATGACTACCTCTCAAAGATAAAATAAGGGAGTGAAGACAGAGGGCATCTTGGGGCAGGAAGCTGAGATATGAGACAACTTATTGCTGGCATTGCTTTAACTCCAGCTTCTGTTTTCACTGCAGTGGCTCTGGATTTTTGCAATGAGTCATTATACACAAAGTAAAGTATCAGGGGAGTTTTATTATTAGATGTGGCAGAGTGGCCTGGTTACAAGTTCAGTCAACCACAGAAGTGTTCTTAAGCAACATACTGGCAGTATTTTTTTATGAAATAACTGCTATATACAAGTTGCAAGTAGGGTGTGTACAGTGTAGTGTTACAAGCAGACCTCATATGGATCAATAAAGCATTACACATTAAAAAAGGATGAGTGAAGTTTCAGAACGGATGAAGCACTGAGAACCACTTGACTCTCTCCTCTGTAAAGGCTGAGTGCTTCAAGGAAGACCACATCGGTTCAATATAACTCTCATATTCTTAGCAGTTTGCAGCAAAAACATAACTGTAGTTTGTTCTCAAATTCCTACAAACACACACACACACTGTGTGTGTGGCCAGGTATGGCCACTTTCCAGATGTGCTGGCTGACAGTAATGTCATATAGCTGTCGGTGCCAGTAGTGCGTCACTTCATTGTTTTCCAGCCATCGTAAAACATAAAAAGAACAAGAAGACAGATGAATACAATATGTCAGAGGAAATTCAACAGCCACCATCCAATGAGCATTGAGCGTTACAAAAAAAAAAATATTATAATAATACGGATGTCAGCATGAGGAGGAGCAGGAGTGAGACAAGAATAACCCTTGGTCCAACAATAAGAAGATGGAAAAAAAGCAAACCAACAGTGGGATTTCTGAACAGACTTGGAGATTCTATCTGCTACTTGACTGGTAATTTTGCTTCTAACATTAGCTTCTGAAATGCATTCCCTTGCTATGTTGAAGTGGCAGTTTGATGCAAATATTATTATTAACATAACAGTATTATAAAATTATTTAAATTAATCTATTATTAGTGTTTGTGGTCATTATTCAATTTCCTTCAGAAGAATGTTTGTTGCAAAGTAAACTATTATGTATTTAGCAGAAGCATAGGTAAAACTAAGTTAAACAAACAACCTTTTAGTCTAGCATAACCGGGCTCTATAATTTACCAGCCCTTCTGTGAATTAAGCTCAATCATTAAATCACCAACTTATTACTTAGCTCTTTATGAACAGAGCTATATACTAGCAGCAATGACACTGTAGAAGATGATGTCGTAACTTAACATTGGCGGCACATATTCACATGTTGGTTAACTCACTAACTGTCTGTCACCATTGCTTGAGTGGTCAACCTTGCCAAGGCCAGAACCTTTCGCTAGTCACTAGTCATTGGGTTTTTGGTGAGTAATGCTAGCTGTTAGCATATACATTTTAGCACACAGCTGCTGTTGGTGCAGCTGGTCTAGTGTCTGGTCTAGTGTTCCCCTTAAGCTTTCCTTTAGTTAGAAAAGTGCAGCACCCTTCATCCACTTAATTAGATGTGCCCTGTAATTACCATTTGTGGCAGCAGAGGCCGCTGTTGCTGCTCATCAAATGTGAAATAGTATTGCTTTAAGATTGAGTCTGAATATGAAGTCCAATCTCTTCAGAATTACTTTGAAAGCAAAATGAAAAAGAATACATACATTGGCTGAGAATTGGCAGAGGGTGGCAGAGCATACCGCTACTTTACATGAGATTGTGTACTCTTGCTGAGAGAATACTGACAGACACTCTCATTTTGTAGTTTTCAAGTACATGTCGTTCTTATGACCATGGAATTATGAGTAAACACTAAAACTAACAAATATTTAAAATGGAGCCTTCAAAATGAAGTTCAAGCTTTTTAAAATGTGATATTGCTCCATGTTTTCAACTTAACATTCCCGCAACCGTCAAACGAGCCATCGCGCTATCCATCTTTGACCTCAATATTCCTTCATCCATCCATCCTGCCAGCTCCTATGCTTTCATAACCCTGTTTTTTTCCTCCTTTCCCTCTCACCTCATTCTTTATCTAGCGTTATTTGTCAAAATCATCCCCCCCATCATCCATCATATTAATTAGGTTCTGTGTCATTGTTCTCATCATCATTCACATGTCTATCATTGATCTCTCTCTGTTTTAGTCAAGGGTGTTTAATTGTCTTCATCCATTATTAGTATTAAATGAATACACATGCAGTACATTTCTTGCTCATTACACATTCCCTTGTGGACAGAATCAACAGCATTGTACGACAGGATCTGTCTGTAAATGATTTGATCGTTATAATGTGACAATGCATAGTTCACATCTTTAAAAAGGCAAAACAAAGTCAAAATAGATACATATTTTATAAATCTGATGCCGGTAACCTAAAATGATTGTTCTTTATTAATATATTTGTTACACAATTTGCATTGCGAGCCTTCTTTATCTCTAACTACTCAGTACAAATGTGATATGAAGTTTTTTTTTATGCTTAATCCTTTCCCATGTCATGTTTGTCTCTTTCGTCTGAATAAAATTCTGAATATTTCATCCCATCTCGTTTTTAAATAACACTCCTCTCTATCTCTCAAACTGGAAACAGTCGTTGAAACTACCTACTTTCTCCACCTTGAATCAGAAGTTTGCTGTATGAGCTTTTTAAAATTAGTTCGAAGCCAACAAACTTTCCTTGGCAAAAAATAATTTTCAAAAAGTTTATTATGACTTTTTACCGTCTATGTTGTCTTGTTTATCTTCAACTTCTGTCCCAGCTTTGTCCTAGAACATTAGGTTGTGTTTACTTCCTAGCTTTCAACACAGAAATCTGCACATCCACTGGCACACATGCACACATATACCTGAAAGCACACTCACGTACACATGAACACACACAGACACATCCCTTTGCCCCTGGAGCAGCAGGAGTGGTAATCCGGGTGGATAACACATCTTTCTGATGCTTTCTCAGATTAATCCCTGTCCCCATCGTCACTCCAGGTCCCTCTTTGAAGCTTGAAGGGGAAATCAAATGCAAGTGTGGTGTATATTTGTCTTTGAGAGATATCGAGAAACAAAGGCAGAAAGAAAGAGAATGATAAGTGTGTGTATATGCCTTAAGGGCTGTTTGTAGATATGCATTATATGTCAATCTACTTGATCCACAGAGACAATAAGTTCATAGAGGGCTTTGATCTGAACATGCCCTTTCTATGGCTGTGGGCATCTGTTTTCAAAGTTTCCTTTTTATATATGCAGTGCATTGGTTTTGTTGAGACTTGACAAAAGGCAATATCACACAAACATGTTGAGGCAATAAGGATGAGCCGCATGCCATCGGCACAGATGGGAACTGCTAAACGAGGGATAAGTGGAAATATTATATTAGACAATTAAGGCTTTTTATCAGTCTGACTCACTTGTCTTTGGCCTTTTCCTAAGAAAATTCCTACATCTCCTTTGGGGGATCTTCCAAGTCAGCCGTGCCTGTTCAAAGAGAAGCTGCCAAGTTGCATGCTTAGCAGGTGTCCAAAGAAGGTGCAATGGTTTTATGGTATCCTCACTTACCAGCCACCCTACATGAAAAGCTTGCTCCATTTTAACTGCAGTTTCACTCTTTGATTCTTCACTTCACACAGCTTGTGTGATTGAAGTTAGTTGGAATGAAAATTGGACATGAAATTAAGAGCTCTGCTTAATAGCTCAGCTCTCTCTTTGCTATTTCAGTCTGACACAAATCCAGCATTACCTCAGCAATGCTTCTAACCTGTGTTCTGTGTCACAGTGCTGCTTATCACCCATGAGTACCTCACCTAGATTTTCAACCCGGTGGCATTAGAGTCCGTTTTATCTTTATTGTTTTATTTATATAGCACCAAATCATAACACAAGTTATTTCAGGACACTTTTTCATTTATAGCAGACCTAGACTGTATTCATTCTAATACTGTTTATGGAAACCCAACAATTCCCACCATGGGCAAAAACTAGGTGACAGTGTCAAGGATAAACTCCCTTTTAACAGGCAGAAACCTCGAGCAGAACCAGGCTCTGGGTAGGCGGTCATCTACCTCGACTGGTTGGGTTGAGAGAGAAAGAGAAAGCGTCAGCTGCAATCCTCTCCAGAGCATATTGGAGCATATTGGAGGTCACAGCATCATCTTTTGGCTCTGTGACCTCCTGACTCTGTTTCATGTTATGACACACACAGATGAGTGGACTTCCACACAATTGTAGCTGGGTGTATCTAGCAGGTCTGTGGTCCCTCAGGGGTCAATTTATAGCCCCTTTATGTTATCAACTGGCTCACTCATCGAGGCTCACTCATTGTTTTGTCAACTCCGCTGTACCTCGCCGTCCTCTCCTGTGACCCACACAGGTTCGAACAGAATGGGTCTCAGCATACCTAAATCTTTCATACCTGAACTTTAGACTGGACAAGACACAGCTGCTCCTCAGCCCTGCACGGACAGTCCTGTTTCTCTGCATCACTACTGGGCAAAACAATGTAATGCCTACCCAGTCTGCCAAAAACCTAATTGTAAACCGTGACAACCACTTCGTCCTTTGATGCTCTCACAGCAGTCATTGATTGACTGTGCTGAATTGCTTCCAAGATCCATCAAATTATACCCTGGCTTATCAAAGAGTCTTCAGTTCCTGGTCTAGAATCTCATCATTTTTTGACTTGACTGCTACAACTTCCTGCTTGCTAACCTTCCTCCATCCACTCTTAGAAACTCACACTTCATTAACAAAGTTTAAACAGTTTAGCATTAAGCTCTCTAGATTCTCAGACTCAAACTTCCTTTCTGTCTGAACTCATCTGGGTTGCAGAGGTGGCTGCCATCCAGTTTCTAACATTTTAAAAACCTAAAAAGTGATGCAAAGTGTGCTACACCAATATAACTTCAAACCATTATTCCCCACTTACACACCAGTCTCATCTGTAGAAGAAAATATATTTTTTCTGTTCATCATTGAAAGCACTACTAGAATTCATGGAATCTGTTTGTATTTAACAACTATAAATTCAAAGACATCAACGATTGTAATCCTTGTACAATTGTAAAGAACGTATATGAAGAAGTCATTTTAAAACCTGATATGTAACACACAAAATAAAGAGTGTACATCAATAAATATCTTACTTCTGTCTTTCTCTTTCTCTCTCCAACACAGACATAAATACAGTTTTCAGTAGAAGCATTGAATAAGCTGCTGCCAGTAGATATGATAATGAGATGATCTTTCACCCTTGGCATTTATATATGATAAAACTGACAGTTCAGTCCTAAAACGGCAGCACAAACACACAACAAGAAAGACTGAAACACACATCCAAATATGTGCATGCATGCTTATGCACAGAAGACATTAAGAGCTTTATTTGTTTATTTTTCTTTTCTTTCTCTCTTTCTCATTTTCCCTTTCTCTGTCTTCAGGTGTCTGAGATAGATGAAAAGTGACTGTGGTGTCTCCAGGTGTCATAGATGGAAACAGGGTGATGACTCTCCTAAATGGACAGCCTGCAGCAACCTTCATCTAGACACTCATCTGCATTCAAATTCATAACTTGTCTAAGTGTGTGTGAACATGTGTGTAGCCTATGTTTCTGCAGGTTTTGTACATATTTGATGCTGTCTAGACATACACTGGCATCCATGTGTTTTGTACATACATACATGCATGATGGATGGGGAAGTTCAAACAGTTGAGAAGTTGTGGGCATGGTTGTGCATTGACATGCACACATGCGCACATACACACGTCACAAGGTGTCAGCTTGCAAATTGGTTTCTCTCCTCTGGGCTGACAAAGATGACAAGCTCTTTATGAGAGGAATAAACAAGGCTGCTTTACCCCCCCTCCCAACTCTCTCTCCATTCTTTCAACTTAAAGCTTCAAACCTTCTTTTAAACTGATGAACATAATGCTACTCTTTTCTGAGTGCCCACTTATCTGTAAGGCTTGTACTTCAAATCATTCAGATTACACTATCACCTTGTTTGTGTTTGCGTTATCATTCTAAAACCTAAAGTCAATGCAGACATTTAAATAATGTGGTGGTTGAGTACTTGATGATCTTGAATGCTGATACAAATGCTTTACACAACTGCAGGTGGTCAGCGCTAAAAGTGAGGGGTGACTGATTTTGTGAATGTGTACACAGAAAACGGTCTGGCCTTCCACAAAGTCAAAAATTTAGCATAATATCTTGAAGGAACAGTTTGACATTTATTGGTGGAAATATGCATTTCACTTGCTTTCTGGGAGTTGGAGAAGATGATTGATAGCACTTTAATGTCTGTAAACTTTATATGAAGAAACAGTTAGCCTGGAGCTGTCCAAAAGTAACAAAATCCACCTACCAGTATCTCTAAAACCGTTAGATGTTGTTACCTTTGGTTAGAGCCAGGCTAGCAGTTTCCCTCTGTTTCCAGCCTTTGTGCTAAGCTAAATTAGCTGCCTTCTGGCTGTAGCTTCAAATTACTTCTCATCCTCTCACCTCTTAGCAAGAAAGTAATGTCAGACTTCCTTTAAATTGTGAAGAAAACAAGTTGCCCCAGTGACTCCTAAAATGAATTCATACTCAATTTTGCAATTATATAACCTTAACTTAGACCTTTAAACATATTCATCTTCATCAGTAGAGGATAAGAATGACACATTCTTCACTTTTTCCATGTCTACAACACTTAATCAGCAGTTCAGATGTAAGAAAAAAATGTGAGACTGATTAAGCAGTTGTGAATGTATATACAATTGCATAAGGTTGTGTGTGCCTTGGAAGTGTGTGTGTGTGTGTGCACGTACGACGTGCCTATGTGTGTCCATCCCCTCTATCCATCAGTAATGAACAGCCAGTTAATGAAGGAGCCTCTGCTCCTTCCATTCCACCAGCCAGTAAATAATTACCTTGTGTCTGAAGCCATTCTCCATCTGTACCACACTCTACGGCTTCATTTAGCTGCCATCTCTCTAAAAATCCAATTCTTTTGCTTCCTCTCTGTCTTTCTCTCCCTCTCCAATCCCTTCTCTTCCCATTTTGCTACACCTTCACACCCCCAGCTATCTGAAGAACGGTAAAGCCATCTCACTGACCACCCCTGTCCCTCTCTTGCTTTAAATATGATGAATTAATTTATTCTATTAACTTTTGATGGTTTAATAAAGCTTTTTAATGGAGTTTTCTATCTGCAGGCCCCCGTGTGTGTGTGTGTGTGTGTGTGTTTGCTCTCACATGGACATATCCATTATGGAAGAGAAATATCCCCTACACCGCAGAGGCTCAACATGACTCTCTATTCACTCCCCTTCCCTGTCTATTTATCAGTTTCTCTATTCACTAATTATACTGCAACTGTCTAAACATTGTACCTCTCTATACCTCTTACATCTATTTTTGCTTTATCTTCTGTCACTCTCTTTGTTTCAATGACAAAGAGAGCTTTGTGTTACTTGAGGCAATCTATTCATTGTTTTTAAGCTTGTTAACTTTAATTTATAACGTAGTATGATTATATATCTGTCAGTTTTACATGTTAAAAAGTATCAGATGTGTGTGTAATGGGGTACAGGGATGTCAGTATGTACTCTGTATTTTCTTTCTTTCAAGGTATCACCTTTTTTAACAGGTCTTATAGGATTTATTCATGTTACTATAATTTCAAAATACATCTTAAAAAAATAATTTAAAAAAAGACAGAAATTATGACCCATACCATATTGTGCCAGTCTCTCTGAATGAGGGCCATTTAACAGAGAACATATTTCCTGCTGAAGACATGTTCAAACTGATTACCCTAGTATCTGGAGAAATGGGAACCATGGATAGGCTTGCAGTTTGTGTTTATAGCTGGGAGGATACAGACAGAGAGAATGAGACGGAGGTGGTGGAAATTAAAGATAAAGAATGGGTGAGAAATGTGCGTCTGCATTTAGTAATCCTTCCTAACTGTCAGACGGGATGAAGAAAGATGAAACTGATGCCAAAAATGGAAAGTAAGAGGCAAACAGAAGGTGGCACTGGTGCTATGCTAATAGAAAGGTGAAGTAAAACGTGGGAGAAACAGAGTCAGGAAGAATGTCTGCCTTCTCTACCCCCTAGAACTGCCACAATAATGTCAAAGTAGGAGTACATTAAAAGGTTTGAATGGTGGCCAGTTCACAGTTTTTTAAAGTTATATATTCATTTTGTTGATGCGGTTTCCAGAGTAATCGGAGAATCCAGAGTAATTGGAAAATGTAGGATAGGGTTCAACACTTTTAAAACTGAGTTACCAACTATCAGGGTTTGGTTGCTACAGTTGACAGAACATATTTTCCTTGTTTGCAACGTGGGTAATGATGGTGTAATGATACCCCAAATTTCAATAATGTAATATGAGGTGTACACACACACACACACACACACACACACAATGGATTTCAGTTAAAACAAGCAGCTCAGCTTCATTAATTATGCAGAATAAACAGTGATAGGCAAACAGGTAATTTTCAAGGTAATGTATTGGTAGTAAAATTACAATAGGCTGAATGAATGCCTCCTACAGAGCTGTTTTGGATCTGCAGATGGAGTAACTGAGGAAAGGCTGAGCAAGGTTCTTTGTTTATGAGAATATAGTAAACACTACGAAAGCCTTGGTCAAGAGCCTGATTTGCTGCATTCATACATGTATTCTGAAGTCGGGTTTGTGTGCCTTCTAAAGTGCTGTCTGTCTTTGGTTACTCTCTCCTATTCATCAGCCTTGCTTTGCTTCCAAAGTTTTAAGTTCTTCTGTTTCCTTTGGGTTTGACTGTGACCACGTTGGTACCATTTTGTGGAAGCAGCACTTCCACAAAAGGTGGAAGCACTATAATACAGAGGGATACATAGGATTTTGTTAATACATAGCCCTAAACTTGCCAACATGGGCAACCAGACTGCACAAAATGGCTGACAGTTTTTCATTTCTGGGTATGGTTAGTGTTAACTGTCATCACTGTCCACTTAAATGCTACTATTGTCCTTTAAAGTTTCTCTTCACTCAAAAATATGTTGTTTCTACAGTCATATATTTCAGCTTCACTGTTCAGAATGACAGTTGCAGCCTTGCTTTGCTTCCAAAGTTTTAAGTTCTTCTGTTTCATTTGGGTTTGACTGTGACCAGTCAACCCCTGTTTGACTGTGACTATTGTCCTTTAAAGTTTCTCTTCACTCAAAAATATGTTGTTTCTACAGTCATATATTTCAGCTTCACTGTACATAATGATTTATGTGCAGATTTTGACACTGCAGGGATGTTTTAACCTTTTTCTGTGTGTGCTCATTGAAAATCAGATTTTAAGGGTTAAGTCCACTAGCATGATTTGTGATATCACAAATGGTTTGAAAGCAACCAGTCCTGGCCCATTTGCAACTTTGCAACAAGTGTGATGTAGAAACATGAAGCTGCCAGTCCACATACACTGAGAATTAATTTTACAGTGAAGTAGGAGACATCTTGTGTCCAGCAGGACAACTTTAGAAATGAACAACATTTGCATATTCATAGATTCTGGATTTTTTATGAGCTAGAAGGAGTAGATGCCTAATGTGGGAAGTATACTTTTCTGTAGAAACAACATATCAGACACACATTTGTGTTCCAAGCAGAATCTTTGTATAAATGTATATATGTCTGGAGGGGATCTTTAACTATTTATGCTTAATGGCAATGTTTAGTATGAGTTCAGTAAGTGGTGCATCAGAGGCGTGCAAATATTGGGGTTGTGGGTGTGCATGTCAGAGTTTGCATTCAACCACATTTACAGCAAATCTCACTGTAGTCACCCAAGTGAAACTATACTCAGGTGAACCTAGTACTTTAGAAGTATTATACTAACGTTGTGCTAGATTGACACCAAATACAGTCAGTTGTACTAAATGTATAAAGAGTTAAAATTGTTTAAATATATGTATTTCTGGACACCAAAATAGTAAACATTACAACACCTACTTGTGATACATAGGTATACTTATATACCTGTACAGTGTTTCCCTAAAAGTAACATTATAAATAGTTTCAACAAACAAGTGTACATTAAAAGTGTACATCCAACTGATTTAATAGAAAAAGAACACTGCAATGTTAAATAATAACTGGGGCATCCATCACTACGTCTTTTTAAACCTAGCTCTGTTGTTGATTTTACTGATCTCTTTGCGTTGGCTGTTCTTTGAGATCTTTGTTGGTTGAACTTGGTCTCTTACGTTTTTTTTTAGTTTTGAGAAACTTTAGTCACTGCACATGTTATATTTTTGGAAATATGTATCTGACTGTAGGATTTGATTCCACATTTCCAGCACTTCAGTTGACTATATTCAGTGCCCAAAACACCAGAAACCAGAGAGAGAAAGACGAGCAGGCTGGAGGAAGAGAATTCACCTTAATGAATCTGTAGACATCTTAGCATTCACAACACATTCCCCTCATTATTTTGATATGATGTTTAATTCAAAATGCAGCTCGTTCTTGTTTACCCTGGTGATTCACTCTGTAAGAACATCCTCCACATGATTGCATCTCTTTTCAAGCCTTTTTTTTCAATGTAAAAACATGGCTGACCAAGCAACTGCTTCTCAGCTCACTCCGGATATTGCTTTCAGTCCACCACCAAGGCTACACAATCTAAAGTGTATTGAGTGAGACAATTCTAAGTGCATAAAATACTTCTATTGTGTGTATTTTCATTAGTGATAATCAGTGTAACCTAACATGGCCCACAAACACTTGGACAAGACGAATAATCCTTTTCAGCACCATGGACAGCAACAACATGAAGCTTTTAATAGCTGAGCGCCTGCACAGAATTTTGCAACATATGTAGAGCTTTAAGAGCATTTTCAACAATCCTAACCTCTAACATAGACTGCTATTGGACAATAGAGCATTACTGGTTATTCAAGGTCACACTGTTTAACATCGCTGCTGCTCTTCATGGTCTAAGTAAATTATAAATGAACTGCTACTGTGTCTTTTCTCTGTCATTGTCATGGAAACTGTTATTTTACTAACCAGATAAATGGCTGCTAAACATCTAAAGATGTTGAATTCTTTAAAATAATGATGTTCTAATCTGCTGCTAATTATTTGAATGTAACTGATATATAATTGATAATACTGAGCTTTTCATTAATTATCCAAGGGTTCATTATTAATCCGTTTCAAATCAATTGTTTTCTAAGGGCTTATGATTATGTGAGCACAGTATGCAACCATCGTCATCTGTAGAAAACTCTTTTATTTATCAGCTACAGGTGTGAAATCTTTTTATTGAAAATATAAATGTTTAAATAGATTCTTTGTTCTTCTGACAATCTCTGCTACCTTCAGTGTGGCACATTATTTGCTATAAATTTAATTATGAGACGGGTATACCGTTAGCTTACAAGTGTAGTCCTTGGTTGTATGATGGCAGAATTTCTCATTATTACATTTCCTTTTGATTAGATATGCTTTGCTATAATACTTGTATGTGAACAGTTAATAATGTGTCTTTTATGTACTTGGATCATTTGTGTTTTGTCAACTGTGTCGTGCGGGACAGTGTCTTGTTTTATTGAAAGCTGGAAACATCTTGTTTGCGATGTTAGGAGAACAGTCTGACCTGTGATCTTATTCTTGGTTGCTAGACAGACAAGATGAGGGTTTGGAATTTACTTGATATATTTTCTTTTGTCTCCTATGTGTTTATGAAGGTATAAGTATGTGACTGTGTCTGCCCTTTGGGGGTCATACTTTCCATATGCTTCTTGGTGTATAATCTCTGTCCTTCAGCTGAAATATGATTAACTCTGTGAATTCTGTGAACTCTGATTTAGTGAATTGCGATTGCAGACTTACTGTGCACTCCTCTCTGTTAACTAGGCCAGCTTAGTGTATTTCACTTTGTGTACTCACACTTAGTGTATTCACTGTCTCTCCTTTATTTACTTTCTTTATTTTCTTTGATATTTGATTTGTTTAATCATTATTTATTTGCTCACTTTTGCAAGGGAAATATTCAAATTTCTACCACAGTTGGAATATTAATTTCCCACCTTATGTGAATTAAAATCTGCACAATTAATGTATAAGGTAAAATATAAGATGCTTCCAGACTGAATCGAGAGGTTGTTTAATATTAGAGTGAGTCAGTTTAAACCAAGAATAATGTGCATGTTTACAAAAACAAAGAAACAAATGGAAATCACATATTTATAACAGTGAAAGGAGTTAATTTGTGGAATAGCTTTGAAAAGGAAATAAAAATGTGTAATACACTAAAATCAAATATGAAAGGGACCTCATGGTCCCATCAGGAGCACAACAACTGTGATAACATTTGATTTCCTGTGGTAGAGAAGTTATACATATTCTGCGGTTGAGCTTAACCTTCCCGTATCCCTCCATTTATCAGTTCGTTCATTTCTTTTCTTCTTTTGTTCACTTACTTCATTATTTAATTCTGACCTTGGCCCTGCAATGCAGAGGCTGCAAAAATCTCCTCAACTTCTCTTCCACCCACACATCTCTCGCTCACTCCCCCTCTTGCTCCAGCTCTCCTCATATCTCCCTTACTCCTGTTCTGCTGCCCTGCTCGTCTCCTCACCAGGATGGGCCAGCGTTTACCACCTTCTGTCATGTCCTCCTATCCTTCCCATTCACCTTCTGTTTTCATTTCTCCCCACGTTCCTCTTTCTTTGAACAACCTCCTTTGTTTTTATGTGCCTCCATCTTTCCGTCAGAATTCATCTCTCACTTCTTACTTTCCTGTATTCATCTCCTCCCAGCTCCTGCTTCAGAGCCACCTACAACACAGATCCCTCCACAAATGTCCACAAAACCTCCCACCAAAATTAAACTCAGGGGACACATGTGAGGGAGGTCTGTGTGTTTGATGTATGTGAGATTGTGTGTGTCTGTATGTAGGTGTTTTGGGGGTTGTTCATGTTTCTATCTCAGCACATGATTTATAATGCGAACCTCGTTGGAACTCTTTGTGAGAGCAAGTGTGTGTATCTACAGCCAGGCTCTGTGCTAGAGAATAAATTGTTATGTGCTGAAAACTAAAATAAATTTAACAACCTAAGAATTTAGTTTGGAAACAATCATGTTAGAAATGATTATACGCCGATTAATAATGGTATCTTGTTGATGATTGATTATAACACAAGTCATATGGCAATTTGAAGTAATCAATTTTTTAAATACTTTCCCTACTTGAATGGTGTATTTTATGCCTGTATTTGCTTTCAGAATCTGCCTTTTTCAGATACTGGAGAAAAAAAACTAACAGATTGTTCCTCCTGCCACGCCATGTTTACCAAACACTTGTCCTTGATTTGAATGTTAACCATGTGTTTTTCTCTTAAGAGTGCCTATTGTTAACTCTGTCAAGGTAAAAAGTTATGCTGTATCTTGAAAGTTCCTTTGTCTTGCAGGCTCATTGCTTTTCTTTTGTCAACACTGCGTTCAGATCTCCATCCATCCTGTTAGCAGCAGAAATGTAATTTGCGAGCAATCAATTTCTCTGTTCCAAGTGACATGTGATGGAATCAATGAAAGGTCAAAGATCGCTGCCTGAAGGCTTCTCAGCATTCTCTCAGACTCGAAGGTCAGCAGGTGCAACCCCCTCCCAAGGGTGAATCATGTCAGATCAGTCTGATTAAGTTCAGCCTGACGACTCAGCACTAAAGTAATAACTCCTCATCAACTGAAGGACAGATGATAGTAAACTTAATTTATGTATGGCATTAAAATCATAAAATGGATAAAAGAGGTGTAGAGAACAAATGTGCCAAACGAGGAACAGAAGCTGATTTTCCTAAATCCAGTTGTAATGTTTTTTAGTGAAAATCAGGCCCACTTTTCTTCACAGTTATTATTTTGGTCCCATTTAAACCACACTGTTGTATTAATATTTCATATGTTCTAAATCTATTTTCATTTCATGCTCAGGAAAGATGGTGCTATTACTTTAAAGATTTGACTTTCTCTGAAAAGCACAGTGTTTGTTCCTTTTAAAAAAATGTATGGTTTTAAACATATTTTAATGAAATTATGAATTACATAATATAAAATGCCAATTTTTATATGTACGACAATTTCTTTTGTATTTTCAGTCCGTATGAATGAACTGTTAAGTGTGTGAATAGGTGTGACGTACTGCTTTGCATCATTATATTTCCTTGATACTGTGTCCTTAACATATCAGTGTAAAACGTTTTGGAAAATTCTCACAATATTACAATATTAACTATACAGTGCTTGCTGGAAAAAAGTTTAAAAGGGTAGACTCAGAGAAGTTACTGAGCATTAGCCACTTTGAAAAGGTCTAACTAAAGCCAAAAATCAAATTATTAGTAAAAAAAAAAAAAAAAAACAATTTATATTTACATATGTGCACTTTAAGCATGCTTGTTCCTCCTATCCATACTATTGGCCACTCAAAGATTCCTTCTTAAAGCTATTTCAGCGTAAGTGATGGGGAACAAAAAACACAATCTTTGCAGTTAACTGGCAAAAATGCAAATGCGAATGTGAACCTATCCTTTCAGTATTTTTCACTTAAGCTTATGATATTTCATTTGTACTGGCTTCTTATGAATTCAACCTTGACAAACTACATAGCAGTCTATCTGCGTGGACTATTGAGTCCCCAGTACAATCAAAAGTGACAGTAAAACACTGCAAGGAAAACTGGTCAGAACAACACTTTACCTACTACTTTGTCAAGACTGCCGTCAATTAAAATCATTATAAAAATGCAGAGAACATAGAATTTTATAATATTTTTAAACAAGTTTCTCTTTGGAGCTCCTTCAAGTGTATATTTTCATGGTTTGTGGCATAGTTGTATTGGAAATGCCCTCAGAAAAATAATTGGACTGCATTACCATGAATGGTTAGGCAGTCTGTTGGTACAACTGATTAGTGCTGACAAATACTGATAATATTGCCATCTGTGGCTAGTTTATAACCTTTAATAGTAACTGAGAAAGACATTTAAGAATTTTAAAGATTCATCTTTCTTCTCTGGCGTGTTACTCCTTAGGAATAAAATCTGTGGCAACACAATGAATAGGCAGAGTCATCATGCCTGTATCTTCACTGTTTAGAGGACATTCAGGGTAAAGGTCTTTCACAGGTTTTTTTGGAATGCCGGGAGACAACATCTCAACAGGTTGAAATGACATCACTCCCTTTGCTCTGCTGCAGGCACAGTGATGACCTAAAAACCCATCTGGCTGTGTGTATGTGTGTTAAAGGCATTTAACCAGAGATAATTTGAGAGGAAACATTTCCTGTCTAAGTGCTTGTGTGTGCAGTTTGTATGAGCATGTGTGCTTCTGTGGGTGTTTATGCAAGTGTGTTCATACATTCATTTCCCATATCCATTCACATGCAGGTAGATGCATAATCTAATCTTTTACAGCCTGATGCATTCCTCTGTGCCTCTGTTAGAATGTTTTATTTACCATACACAACTCTGTATTCCTGCAGATGTGATCTTTTTTCCACAAGATTGGATGATTGTTCTTAATCCTCTTAGTTCCCATGGGTAAATGCTATGACATTCTATTGTACCTGGGAAGTTATTTTCACACGGCATTATTTATTCATGTGTTTGTAGTATACAGTGACAAATGGGAACACAACACACTGGGGCAGCGGTCAAGTTGGTAAACCTTTTAAAAGAAAAATATCAAATTAGGAAAGTCACAACAGAGCTGGGAGAATGTAGACTCATAAACAAATCATGATATATCCCAACTAAAAACTCATTACAGACTCCAAGGCATCGCAATTTCAGAGGAAGATTATATGATTATATTATATGAAGAACAGTTAATCCAGTGTACATGTAACATGGTAATAATGGATAGGCTGTAGTTTCATTTGAAATATCCTACAAGGGAGAACTTATTAACTAAATACTTCTAATACTATTTATTTGCCACATTTGTAGAGATGAGTTGGAAATACACAAAATACTCTCCCATTCTAGATAAGGTTTGAAACTTCAAATTTTCAAAATATAAATGTTAGAAGCTAGAAAAAAACCTTAAGTAAGTTGATTTCATTTAATCAAATCCACTGGGTTCTAAGGAAGTGGGCAGGCTGATGGACCTTCATAAGTTTTAAAGCAGATTGCTGTAAACAAACACAGGAGATGCTATCTTTGTAAATCTGGAAGTGAGATCCTGAAACAAACACAATTCATCACTGTCAGCAGAGATGTTTGATACACCCAGAGAGAAGCAAGTTGAATGCAAAAGTATTTTCTTATCACATTATATGTTAAAGTTAAACCATAAAGGAGACAAAACTTTAAATAACATAAATTCTGCTGTGATGGTATTGGCTATTGGCGAACTTAGATGTAAAGGTCTGAAAACAAAACCCCTAACTTTGAGTCATTTCAGTGTTGGTGGGTAAGCTAAAGCTGTTGCAATGAAACCCCAGGGAACTTTTCATTTTGATTCAATTGTGGAAACCTCACATTTGAAAAGAATAAACTAATTTAAAATTGGAAAAATTTGGGCTCCTGGAAATTTGAGTTAAAATTTCAATATCATTAACTCATAGACAATCAAGTTACAACATTAATGTTGGAAGTGTCCACGCAGTCAACAACAGTTTAGGCAATATATTTATCTTGACTGCTGTAATTCTTCCCTGCAGAGACACTTTCAAACAAGCCAAAGGTCATTCATAATGGTTTGGGGGGATTTTAAAAACAGAAACTGCACTTTGAAATTTCCCATAAAATTGCTACGGCTGCCAGCACACTAACACACACACAATATCCAGTCCAAACACATGCAATTCAAATTCAAGTCCATGAGATGAGTCCACCACGATGGTGCAGCTCAGGCTGGTAATGCTGCTTTGTCTTATCAGGATAAAGAAAATAATAGAAGCACCACTTATTAACTATAGAATTAGATGTTTGTATGTGATACATGTGCTCTACTTAAGAGAGGATCTGTTCCAAACTTGATCAGTAAATTCTATTCTAGTCTATTTTCTGTCTTACCAGCAAGCTCACATACATACTGTGGCAACATTATTGTGTAGACAAAGGCAGTAATGTAATAATGAGAGCGAGACATAGTCAATAAACCTCCAGTGTGGCATATAAACTTAATTGTGCGAAATAGAAATTATTCAGGACATGGAAACATGTTTTATGTGTGGCACGTGTCAGGAATCTGACACTCTGTGGACATCGAATAGCTGAAGGATGACTCTTGTTTTTGTAATATGGAAATGCAAATCTGGTGCATCACATGGCCTTTTATTGGGTGCAAAATAATGAAAAAGCCCCAGGAAAACAGCTTTTACTAACCAAATCCTGTGAGGTATAAAGAATAAAGCATTGATTACTGAAATATTTAAATATATTTAATCTATGAAAAAAAGATACATTACTGCAATGAAAAAGTAATTTTGTCTTAAATAATGACAAAGTGGTCCACTAAAGATCTGAAAGCTTACTGGGCCAACCAATGTGCTTTCAGTATTTCATTATTCTAATAATGTAGTAAATTATGTCCAATGAAATTGAACAACACATAAATGCATATTGACGAGATGATACCTCGTATTCTACATTATGCTTAAGGATATTGGCACACACACTGCACAGTCAGCATGTCTGTGAACTTGTTAATCCTCAATAATAATACATTGATTTCAGTTACATTGCAGTGTGAGGATGCATTGATTTAAATTACAGTTCACTGCAAATACAATAGCCAGCATGTTTATGTATATCACTCCATAATTCCTCTGTCTCTGACTTCACATAGCATTCGTTTTATGTATTGTGTGTTGGGAGACAATGTGTCAGTAAGAGGTTTAAGTTGTTTAAGAACAGAAGCTACACTAGGCCAGCCAAGTATGGCTTCATCACAAACAAATTGCACTGTTTACAGTAGTAAACAACAAGATGGGAGGAAAAAGAGAGCAAAACTGAGCAAAATAGACATTTCCCCCAACTATTAACACACTGATGTCAACTACCCCCTTTCATTTAAAATGAGTTCCCTAATAGTAAGTTTCAGTTGAGAGTTTTTATTTTGGTTGAGGTATTTCTACTGAGATTAAGGATGTCTGAGATAAATATTAATCATAAAGCCCACATGAGTTATTAGCAGTTCCAATTAAACTTAATCATGGTGTAATTGTGTGTACACCATACACCATAATTATAAAGTTCTTATTTAAAACTGGATGTTATTAATAGACAAGTGGACACAGTGACTCAGCTACAGTCTTTATAACACAGTGCACTGGGCCACCTACATCTAATGGAAAATATACACTACTGTTGAAATCATACCATCTGTTATGGCAAACTCTTTTGACATCACAATAATCTTCAGACAACACAGACATGTCAGTACTGATAATAAAGTCCATCATTGCCTTTATACATACATACATTAAGCAATCATCTTGTGTAAATAGTTGAATAATTTCTTTTTTGGCTCTGGGGGAAGATGTCTGAAGTCTAAAAAAACCCCACCATGGTTATATCATCATAATCAAGCTGCATTATGGGAACTGTAGGATCCAGCGTTTTTGGAGATTGACCCATACCATGGATTAAAGTCAGAATATCTTGGACCCTGAGGGATGAATTTTGTTCACTCTATTTTTTATAAATGTAAGTCTCTTGCAGGCCCTCTAACTGTAAGTGCAACACTAAATCATTGTAGTACCCCTTAAACAATTCTAAGTAAATCAGCAGATATGTAAAAGTATGATAAAATAATAACACTTGTAGTTGGAGCTATGCCATTTTTATTTTGGCTAAACAATTTATTCTACCTGTTAATTCCCAGTCCAATATCTATGACAGTACGTGTTTATCAGGTGGTAATGAGTGGTATATGTGCTGAAGGAATGCTTACTTACTATAAAGCTCTAGTTCATGTTTTCAAAATCCAGCAGTCCATCATGATTATCCTTTGGCTTGTTTGAAAGTGTAAGGTCTTCTGAGGTTCTGACATAATCTATTACATTATTGGTTTTATTTTCAATAAAAATGGTTATACAACCTTCCTCTTATTCCTTTAGAGAGCCACAAAGTTAAGATCACATTCAAAATAATTCCTAAATAATTACAGTGATGCAAAAATGTATCAGTTGAGGCTGTGGGGAAAATCATGAAACACAGGATGTAGCCTAGTAGTACTTTACTTTCTACACCAACAACATGATATTTTTCACCATTTCTCTCCCCAAGAAAATAAATAAATAAAACTGTAGATACTGGTATTTCCCAGTCAGAGCGCTGACTGATGTTTGAAGTAAAGCAACTTTGTAAGGCTGCTGAGTTAAAGCAGTAGCCTCAGCTACACTCTGAGAATCGATTGATGGCTTAGCATGTACGCACACACTACTCTCCCACACAGACATACACACTCTCTCACTCTCTCTCTCTCTCTCTCACACACACACACACCCACACACACATGCACTCATATTAAGCAGAAGTGGTTCAGCCAGGGGACAGCCAAGTTCTTGAGAAAGATGGGGAGAGTGAGATGGAGAGCAGGAGTGAGGGAGCCAGAACAGAACGGAAAAAGAGTGGCTTAGTCAAGTTAAACTCTCTCTGGCGTGGAAGACTAATCACGTAACTATCTCAGCTTTATTTACCACTCGCTTCTCAACTCTAGGATGTCCTTGGATCAAGAGAAAGTAGAAAAGAGAGAAAGAAACAAAGAGGGGGAGATATTCGGATATCAGCGACTCTAGTACCCAGCACAACTTTACACTGACCCGGCAGATATGGAAGGTAAAATGAGTGAGGGACACAAAATTAAAGTGTGACTTGTGTCTCTTTTGAAAGAGTGCAGTGACTCATTGTCTCAAACTATCTATGTCTAACTATATAAAAACATCACAGTTATGTTTGTTGTATTGTGAAGCTCAGTGAACAAGTATGTTTGTTTCCAGATGTTTACTTGCACATCTTGTCAAGTGGCACCTGTTGTGAGGTTTGTTTTGAAGAGCTTTATTTTCTGATGAACCAGTGCTTAATCATTCATGCTCTATCGCCTGAAGAACTGCCTCTCTGTGATTTATCTTTATCTTATTTGATCCCATCTATCACAAAGAAACCAGTTACACACTTAGAACTGAGTTGAATGCCACTTGTCTCTAAAGCCACCCTTCCCCCAGAGGCCCAGGCCCAAACCCTGCTGGACCTGTCCCCCCTGTGTCCCCCTAGTGATGGTGAGTGGACTACTCACTGGCTTTGAAAAAGTAGTACAAGAATGCCACATAGAATAACAACTCATTTACATTCCAATCAAAAGCTGCAAAGGAAATGGAAATTGCCTTGATACATTTGCCAAGTACTTTTTTACTATTTAATTATTTTATGATCACCTATTTTCACTTAAGTCACATGTTAAAAACTGAGCAAACTCCACCCTCTGATGAAGACTATGAGATGCAGTTGAAAGCTCCAGATTGGCATTTCATGGATTAAAAATGTCTCAAAAACACCATCTATTGTTTTAAACTAGCCCTGAACCTGCGTGAGACATGAGACATGCCTGCATCTTACGCGGGCTGTGCGGCTGCTCTTACCTGTTAACATGGGCACCAAGATGCAAGCAAGCAAGAGGTTCCACAATGCACTGCTCAGGTCGGTGGTGTGGCCCCCCGTAATCAGTATCAGTCAGTCTCCACCGTGTCCACTGACCCACACACTATGTAGCCAACAAGGCCACATCCCCTACTGTTGTTGTTCCCTCACTCGTTGTATTTTTTTATTTACTGGGAGGGAAAGTCCTAGCTGAATTTGAGTTGAAGGTGGAGTTACATTTGGTATTATGTCAAATCATTAAGTCCAGCTTCTTCTTTTAGGACCCCTCCATTTTTCTGTATCACAGCAGCCCCACTGTGTCACAGAAGAAACAAAGGAGCATGGGAGAGGAAGGGACAAGGAGAAAAGGCGAGTGGAACCAAACATGAAGAAAGGCAAGGGAGGCAGTTGCAGACATCTAACAAGTTCTGATCAGAATTCAGAAGCGGATCAAGTGGATATGAAGTTTGCTTCAAACAAAAGCCCCCCCCCCCCCTGCCCCAAGCTCTCTCTTTACCCCTGGGGCTCTTATCATCTTTCCCTGTTCCTCATGCCAGCATCTTCTTTTCATACCTCTTCCAACCCCAGCCCCATCTCTACATTTCCCTTAAGGCCACTGGTAGCTTTCAGCTTTACTCTGTTTGCTTCTTACACCCCTCGTTCCCACTGTGCTCTTACTTGCCTCTTTCACTCACCCCCTCCATCCTCTGTTTGCTTCCTCTCTCCCCGCAACTGATGAAAAGAGGAATAAATGAAGAAGAGCATGGTAATTTGGGGTGGCCTGACTTTAATCATACCAGGGAATCAAGAGCCAAATCATTCAAAGTGCAGAGATAGACAGTAGTGACAAGAATTTAGTCAAGGTCAGAGGTTTGAGGGGACTTTACTGTTGTAATAATTTCAGTTCACCTCATTCCCTGATCTTAACATTCAACATGGGTGATATGTTTAGAAACCAACATCAGTATTGCTCGAGCTCTAATGATGTGTCGTTCCCCAGGTTAGGACAAAGTGGCAGAAAATCAAAAATAAATACGCTGCCTGTTCCATCTGGGACAATATCAAGGAATTTAAATGTCAAGGATAATTTATTTGGATTTACAAAACTACCTGTATGTGCATCTTATAGGATAAAGATGATTGTTTTTGCTATGTTAACAATGACGTTGTCTATGACACTCCTACCGACAGGTCACAAACACAGTAGTTTTGTTTAAAAAAGAGAAATAATTTGCTAAAACAGCTGGCCATGGTAGTTTTTGGCAAAAGTTACTCAAACTGAACGTTAGTACAATGCAGTTATTACAAATTGTTAAGCTGAGTAAGCAGCAGACAGTGTTGTCTGGTGCTGTGCGATGTTATTTAAATGAAACAATGTAGGAAGTTTAGAGGGGAAATCCTTCTTTGATGAAATTGGTAACAATAAATAGATATCTGAATCGTGACAAGGGGCCCTACATTGTTTTAGGTTGGGAGCCACTGGTTTAATCTTTGGCAATGTCTTGTAAGGTTATCATATGTTTTTTATTTAAAATCCTTATTTCAAAAGTAAGTAGTAGTTACAATAGCCAGTTAAATGTAGTCGAGTAATACATACTAATCACCCTCTAAAATGTAGAAGTATAAAGTAGCACAACAGGGAAAGAAAAGTACCTGAAAATCCTACTTAAGTACAGTACTTGAGTAAATGTACTTAGTTACTTTCCACCACTGCCCTCGGGTAATTATGCCTCACCCAAAAATGTCATATTACAGAAGCAAAGGATGCTGCTTCCCTAGAAATTGTATACATTGTCATAACAATGTTTTTTATGGAGGTAGAAGTCTGGATACCTTGTTAAATAAGGGTGAAAACAGACTACAAAGAAACAAAAATAATAGTTTCTTTGATCCTGGACAGCAGAGTAGAAATGCTGAAGTATAGATTATTTGTACTTTCTCTCCCAGACATAGAGAAAAGTGCCCAAACTGAAATATGTTGTATTTTTTCGAAAAAAAGCACAACGGCACAGTGAGAGTATGCATCACTTCCCTTTAGCAGTGGACAGGTGTTTTGGCTCCTGCATAATTAGCTAAACTCACACCTGTTCTAAAGGATATTTTTATCACATAAAAAATCGGCATTCATATTTTACTCTGAACACTGGATAAAGCAACAAGCCACCAGCATGAAAGTCATTCGACTTCTGAAAGTTGACTGGCTGTGGCACTGAGTTGAGTTTTTAGAAGCACTTCAGTCTTCCTAATTGGATCGCTCTTTCCTCCTTCTCTGTCTCTCATCAGGTAATCAGGCTGCAGTCTCTCAAAAAACTGCTGGATGTCAATGGATGGATTTCTGTAACAAGCCTTAAAAAGTGTAATGCTTAAGGGAGTCTGTCACTTTGCCTCATCTCTTTCTCTCTTTCTTTCTCTCAGTCTCTTTACCTCTCACTCTTATCAAAGCCGTGATCCTGAGCGGTTCAACAGAGTGCCAGTCCCAAAGAGGAGGAGAAAGAAAGGGATGTCTGTTTTCTTCCTTCACTGCTGTGCGCTCCCATCTCTTCTCTCTGCTCCTGTTTTGATTCGCTCTATTTTCTGCATTGTCATATACCCAACATCCTGCTGAATGAACATAAAACCAGCTATGAAATAGCAGATGCAGATGGAGAATCACAGTTGAAGAGAAAATGCTAAAAATATAAGGTTTTGGTGTGGCCAAGTCAAAACAACTTCTTCTACTTTCTCTCCCCCTTGTCGCTAAAAATGTTGCTTAAAAACATAAGATGACTCACTAACTATTTATATTTCCTAATTCTATGATTAGAGCAGAGTGACGGGGCTATGCCATGACAGACTTCACATCGGCTGTGAGACAACAGACCATGCAGTCTTGTAGCCGAGTTGCGGCTAAGCAAAACACCATAAAGTAATTGTCTGTGATATTTTGTATATCTAAATAACTTTCTACCCTTTACCATGTGTTTATATATGAAAAACACAATAAATCACCATTCCTTATGATCTGTAAATACCTGGGAAAAGGTAGCTTGTGAGCTGTTCTAAGTTTCCAAATACACTGGTGTTTGTTAAGAATACATAAAAGAATGTGGAATGGAGCTTGAGCAGTGATAGCATCTAGCACTGAACAGATAAAGAAAAGCCACTAAAGAAACTCAAACATTCTCAAACTGCATCATCACACTGTAGAATTAAACAGACACAGTTAAAGCTCTCAGTGGAGGACATGCATGCTAAACAGGAAAGGGACCTTTCAAAAGACAGAACGCTGGCATTGCCTCATCAAAACAAAAGAGCCCGCAAGATAAGAGAGGCGAGAGAGAAGATGCAGCTCTCATCTCTTTTTTTCTTTCATAACTTATGAACCATAGCATTCATTGATTAACTTTGATGTTGAGCCAGCTTGTTTGATACTGTTAGTTACTGCCACTCACCAGATGTATAGCGTAGCTATATACTGTACAGGTGCAGTGCAGGCTTATGTATTAGCTAGTTTAGATTGTAGGCTAAACTTTAAATGTGTTCATCATTAAAAAGTCAAAGGCACAGTCTTGGTGGCCGACTGGTTACAGCGCATGCCACATAACCAGGACATTGCCAGTTTGCTTCCGACCAGCGACCTTTGTTTCATGGCATATCCCTCTCTCTCCCCCATTTCCTGTGTGGGTCTTCACGCTCACTCCGTCCAGTAAAGGTGAGGTCCAACATTATCCTATTACTGAAAGATTCAAAAGCATAAGAGAATCCAATATACTGTGTTTACAAAATAAGCAGTTTATTTCATAGATACTGTAAATTAGCATAAACACCTATTATGCCCTATCCTCACCTTCTCTGTTAATCTGCTCCAATACCTGAACTGTCTGCTTGTCTACAGTGGCATGCAAAAGTTTGGGCACCCCTGATCATTTTCAAGATTTTCCTTTATAAATCATTGGTTGTTCGGATCAGCAAATTCAGTTAAATATATCATATAGCAGACAAACACAGT
>JAVQJL010013496.1:0-14721 GCA_036024295.1 Nannoperca obscura
CGTTGGGTCTTTGTGTGTGTGGAAGTTGGTCTCGACCGGCTCCATGTGATTGAGTGCCCTGAGATAACTTTGTTATGATATGGCGCTATATAAATAAAATTGAATTGAATTGAATATGAGGAGGGTAATAATAACAAGCCCTGCTTCTTATGTAGTCAAGCCTTCTTATGTAGTAATTATACAAGCCTGTATATAGAACTACATGGAAACATTTGACAGTTTTTGAGTGCTTTCCCAGGCAGCAGCAGGTTGCTTTTGCTTTAGAAGAAAGCACCTATTCTACATCCATGGCACTAATGTAAGCCTCAGATCACTGATGGAGGTCTGCTTTTCAGATTCCCCAGAATAACTAAAGTAAGTTTTCATTAGATCTGGCCTTTGGGTAAAATAAAAATTCTCTAATTTCCTTTTTTTCTGGCCATGTGTAAGACCACTTGTGGTAAAGTATGATGTCTGTCGCTTTTGTCCTCTGCTACTACTTCCCCTCGCCTGTTGTAGTTGATTTAGAGAATGAATAAGGGGTCACCCCTTCCTGTGTTCATTTTCACAATCACGATCCCTTGTGTTGACTGCAGCCTCCTAGGTGCAAACTGAGCAGAATGTTTTGAGGTTGATTTAGTTTGGAAATTGTTTGATCTGATTTATTTGGCTAATGGAAAGCGAAGGGAAAGTTGTGGGTGAGTTGTGCAATTTTTGGCTCGTACCTATACTCCCCTTGGGTGTTGTTTTTTAATCAGCCAGTCATACTAGGGTGCAGTCATCTCCATTGTATCTCCTCGTCTGCCCTCGGTTACCCAATATAGGATTTGTGGGAATTTGATGAGACCATCAGATTTTAATAAATGCTTTTGTGTGATGTCCCCCTCCTCCCTTGGGCTCTAAACCGGCTTAGTTTTCACTCTCTGCTTCTGACTTCCATACACCTCATCTACCCTGCCTAACCAAACAAAATCTGTGCTGGTTAATCTGTCACACTCTTTCTGTCTGCATCTTTCTTTCCCATGCATGATTTAACTTCTCTCAGCACTAATTATTATCAAGGTTTTTCATATATTTCCATTTTTACAATTAACATTCAAACATTACAGGTAAGTTCAGATGCCAATGGAAATGAAACGGTTTGCGTTGCTTAAATTGTTACCAGCAGAAGAACAACTCTACTACCTAGCAGTTGCTTATTTACACCATATACTTACATTTATATGTTACTGTATAGAGTTTGTGGTTGGTAAATTGTGCTCTAATCGAGGAGTGACAAGTTGTTCTGTCTATTTAGAAAAACATCTTTCCTACTTTGAAATTAAACAAGAATACGCCAAAAGCTCAGATGTCTCAGTTTTTCACCAGCACTTAAACACAGCATGCATTCACAATCCCGAAAGTTACCTGATCCGTGCGTAACACGAGACATTTGTAAGAGCAGGAAGCTTTTTGAAAGTGAAAAGAATCAGATCTGAGAAGTTAGTTAAAAATAAGTAAAATATTTTCAAATCTTTTGGTTACAAATCTTTTTTTCAATTACAAATAATTTAATACACATTTACAAATCGTATTTATACTATATTCATTTCATTGTAATTGATAATTTTTAAGAAGCAGCAAAGTCAGATACATATTGTTGTTGCATTTCCATTTTTCTTGCTGTGGGGCATTTTGTGCCTCTTTTCTTTCCTTCCCCTTCTCCACAGCCTCAGCTTAAACACTTTCTCCACAGGGTGAAAAGAGAATCAGTTGTGTACAAAGTCACCAATTCAAGTAATGACGATTTTTAATATTGAAAACACCCCATGAACCATTTTTAATTAATTGTTTTAAATAATTAGTTAACTGTTAACTCATGTATTTAATTGCCACAGTTCTTTCTTATGTGACAGTGAATTGAATATGTTTGGATTTTGGCCTGTTGGTTGGACAAAAACTATTTGTAGATGTCACCTCGGGCTTTATTGACCAAGCAATTAATCATTTAATGCAGAAAACACTTAATGAGATTATTCAATAATGAAAGTAATGATTAGTTGCACATTGCCACACTTACTCTATTCCTTTGTTTCTTCACTTCTCCTGTCTCTTTCCTTCCCTTTCTCATCTCCTCCTCCTCTCTTCTTCTTCTCTCTCAGTAGATCACATCTCAGCCAAGACTTAGAACAATCCAACAGTTCACAAACCGAGAAGAAGAGGCTCTCATCTACTGTCTTCATGGACTGTGAAATTAGGTTTTACTTTAAATGGGGCCAGTGGAGTTCGAAGATGAGGGTGATTCTGTGGATTGTTTGTAGTTACGGACAGATGGAGAGGCAGAAGAAGAGAGCCTCCTTTCTTTCATGTTGGCTGCTCCCATCTCATCAAGCATTCAGAGATCCCTGACCAGTTACTCAGTGTGGCTGCTTATACGCCAGCACAGGCCAGATAGGTAAAGGGAAAATGCTATCATAGATTCTAACTATTTCCCCCGGACCTCTGACCCTCTCTGAACCTGTCGCTAGCACTCTCCAGCATGGTCTGGAGCTTAGTATATGTTAGCCTGCTGCCCCTGTGAGCCATGCCTCCAGCTCTTTAAAGGTATTAAACTATGGCTGCCTGTGCCAGTTCCATCTTCATCTTAGGGAAAATCAAGACAAACTTGACTTTGACCAATCCTTCCTCTCCCCTCTCTGATTGTGTCTCATCCTGACCCTATGCTGTGCTAGTTAGAATGATTTTCAGCACACAGAGCGTATAGCAATACGGTGTTCTTTTTGTCACTCTTACTATTAAAACTAAAAGCCCAGACTGGCCCTTAAAATATATCGTTAGTCTTTTGATGGGATGTGAAGCCCTGTACTGGTGGCCAGATGACTAACTAGTCAATTGGCTGCTAACCGTATGGTGACCATGTTTTCACGTTGTCACAGCTCCTATTGGTGGTCATTTTGCTTCCCTGTATTTACTCAAGGACACAATAATGGTTTGAGTGTGATCTGTTGGGCAGTGATGGCTAGAACAGGCTACATATTAACCTAGTCTGCCTGAGTTATTGCAGGTAATCATCTACTGCTGTGTGACGATGAGTCTGTTATTCACAGAGGAAGTTAGAATCCATGTCACTGTGGTTTTATTATTCTTACACTTTGTTCCTTCTTCAGTTGATACATTAGAGCAGACCCATGCCGGTCATATACTGTATGTATTTATTATAAACCCATTTTCTGCTATTAGATAGTATAATACACATGGCTGAAGTAACATTTATATGGACTTGTCAGACTAATGGCAGTGTGCTTTGTCTGGGCCATGTGTGCGCCTCTCCTGTGTGCAGTGGTGGAAGTACATTTACTCAAGTACTATACTTGAGTACAATTTTGAGGTACTTGTGAGTTAAGATAAATGGTCAGTGAATATCGTGGGGGTCATATACTTGTCGGTCTCATTGGGTGTGCCTGTTTCAAAAGACACCATATGGGGAGGAATGTTGTTAATTACTTTGCTCTCTCTGTATAAATACAAGGTGACCAGAGGCTTTGGTACCCCCTGCTTGTCTAATACCCTTTGAGTGTTCAACAGTTGGTCCTTTCTGCAGAAAACTTAATAAAGTTCCAAAAGACTTTTCATTTCCACCACAACTTCAACTCCACTACATTTGTTTCAAAGCTTTAATTACTAGTTTCTTAGCAGATTTAGATTGTTGATGCAAAATATAATCAATAAATGACAATATATTGTATATTAAGCTACCCAGCAGTATCTAAATTAGTTAACATTATCCTCATCTGTACCAGCTGCAACATTAAATTGATAAGTAAATTAATGCATCAATATGTATGATACAAGAATGCAATATATATTATTCTGAAATACTTTTATTTTATGTACTTTAAGTATGCTTTGATGCTAAGACTAAGACTTGTACACTTGCTCGTTCCTGTTTGTGCTGACCACAGTCTCAGCAGGTGTAGCATCAGTGTTGCTTGTCGCTAAGCTAACATTTGCGGTAGAAGACGCTCTTATTGCTTAGATTTTTTGGGTAAATCCCAAACTTGCGAGTGAGCTTCCTTGTTTTCTTTTTGACATATCTGTACGCTGACTACAAAACAGAGAAATGAATGACGGAGATTCGGCACAGAAACTGAGTGGGATTAATGACGTTTGTTTTTGTCTGATCTTTGACTAGCACTGAGTGAAGTTTATGAAATTGCGCCGCCACACTTTGATGGTAATGGCAAGAATGGCATAGACGGAAGTGAATTATTGATGAAACACCCTCATGCATGAATCATGCATCAATAATAGCCTAATTTGACACATGATGATGAAGAAACAGAAAAATAGAAGTGCATGGCAATAAAAGCATATTGTCAATATTTTAGAGACCCCCTAACATTTTCCAAATCCTGTTCTGAGGGGAGCGGATTCTAACAATGTTTTTACAAAAGCACACCTGCATGGCAGGACTTCAGACAGACTCCACTTCAGCCATGGGGAATGATGCATCCTGGCATTCTATGGTAGCTTTTAATCACATTTACACCTGGTATTGCAATGAAGTATGTAAATGTGTATACAATGTGATGATGTGGTTGGTTGGCTTTTTGTGTAAATATCTTTGTATTAATGTCATTTATTTGTGTGCATATTTCAGCCCCTGAGTTCATACTGTTTGTGTGTGGGTTTGTGACAGAAGTGTGCAGCTGTTCAGAATCAGAAATCTGATGCAGAAATCCTTTAATATTCTCGCAGTGGAGAAATCAAAATAGAAGTAAAAAATATAAATAAGTAACATAGTAAAAAGCACAAGTAGTGACGTACTCCCATAAATTTAGTGCAAGACAAGTAGCAGCCAGTAAATAATAACAACAGTTCGTTAGTCTCTATGATGATGTACCTCCTGCCATTTCCTCACAGCTGTGTAATTTTCAGTCCTCCTGTGTCGGCTTCCACACATGCTATCTGTAGCCAGCCGGGAGAACAATCACCCTGCACAGGCTGCTGCTGCCCTGCCGGTCCTCAGAAAAGATGCTAGTGTGGGAGTTAAAATGTGACGCTTCCCTCAGTTTGGCTGCTCTTTGACCATCTGCCATGTTTAAAGATCCATCACAGCAATTGCCAGTGTGCTCACAGGTATGAGAAAGGGTTGGTAAAGGGTTTGTAATCAGAAATGACAAAGCAGACATCATCATAACCCTGTCCTGAACAGGCGACTTAAGACATCAAAATATCTAAAGAGAGATTTTATGGCAAAATGGACTGACTCTTAATCTGTGCAGATAGATACACAAATAAACCACGTGTTTGGTTTATATTTGCTTTATTTGAGACATCACTGACCATCACTTACACCCACAATCTCATCACTGCACTGCAGCATTTTAAAATCACCAAAGGGACGGCGCCAAAGGGGACACTACAGTTACTGTCAAAACAAAAAGACGTTTTGGCTGGCAGTAAATTATGCACGCATGCAAAAGCAGACAGTATATGTACAGTATGTATGAAAGTATTTAAGTCCAGCTAAGAGATATGTATCACACTATGAATGATTGATCATTTCTACTGTACAGGCAGTGGCAAGTGTTGCCATGGTGACAAGTCCAAATGATGCTTGCATTTTTATTTTCCTTCCCTGCTTCAGTGTCTGCCCCCTGGGGGCCAGGGAAGACGTTACAGTGATACAATATTTATCTCTGTGCAATAAAGCTTTCAGCTGCGTGACTGAATAATTTACAGACTTTAATTTGTGTAGCTAACATTTATTTACCTAATGACGACTAAGAATGATTGGTGTATTTTTTGCAGCGCTTTGCTTCCCAAGACGTATTCATATTTAACCTAGAAAGCTGCTGCTATTGGAAGCTTAGCACTAGATTTGAGGCTGGATTTTGTACAAAATCTCATGCACATGCCTTTAAGTGAAAAACTGAAGAAAACCGCACATTGTTTTCTCTCCGTGGATTTTAACAAATGGCCGTCTAAATATATTCTACTCTGCACACTAAAGCTGTTATCTTAGAATAAACAATGCATTCAGCTAATAGCGTTACTACACATCTTCTATTTGTTTTATTAGTCTATCTTCCAGGCATAGGGATATGCCTGAAATAAGTAGCGCAGTATGTGTAGACTCTGGCTGAGTATTATGCTTTGAATTCACTGGGTTTCATACTCAATAGGAATGTTATGATTGAATGTAATTAGAATAAGCCAAATATATAATGACCACAATCCCAGAGTCTTACTTTGAAGGGCTCTGTTGGCTCTGCCAGTGTGAGCAATGGTTAACAGTACAACCTGGAGACCATGTGGGCCTATAAAGGGTAAACTGCCTCGGATGCCAGCGTGGTGCACATCGGGCAGCAGAACCACTGTTTTAGAAACATTTATTTGCATTTAGTTGGTTGGTGATTTCTTATATGCAATGCTTAAGGAAAAATGATCCCAATCTCATCTGTACATCATTATCTAAACATCCCTGTTATTAATTATCAATCGTAGTAGGAAACTCTCCAGCACAGTGACTGGAGTATCTGGAAAGTCACCAACCTCTTCTACTTTACTGGCTTTTTGGAGTTTCAGAGTTTCGGGATTCATAAATGAAGACTGGTTGGACAGACAGATTCACCAGCATTTGTTTTGTGGTTGGCGCTAATGTCATGTTGTTGTCTGGCTCAAGAAAGGTTAGCCTATTTCTGGTGAGTCTGAGAAAGAAAAGAGCTTCCCTGTGTTTTAATGAGCCCAGATCCCATTGGTCAGACAGAATTGCTTCGTCTGAGACCCAGGCTAGAAAAGGTGTAAGAACCCTATCATCCAGAGAGTCAAGTGTGGGTGGTGAGTGTTTCTTCTGGCTGGCTGAACACTGTAGGATTCTGCTTTCTCTCTGGGACCCCGATTTTGACAGGAAAACGAGAGCTATTCTGTCAGTCCAGGCAGGAATCTGAGCACCAAAGACATAATGGATTGTGTGTGCGTGTGCGTGCGCAGGCGCCTTTTCTCCACCCTCTTTTTCAATGAAATGACTGAGCCTTGAGTGAGCATGAACACCAGCACAATCTAGCACTCTGTCCTAAGGGTGCGGAGCAAGCCATATGCTGTCATCCCTCTATCAAATTCCTGTTTTTCTTGGAGGGACTGTTTCTTTTGAGCACTTCAGTACTTGTGGAAATTCTCAGGGGACAAGCAGACTAACTGCTGTTAATCAGCACAGTCTGTGTCTGAAAGCCAGGGGCTAGATGCAGGATTTGTACAATAGCAGCACTCTATCTACCAGGCCCGTCTAATTATAGACAAGGCTGTAGTTGGATTGTTCCTCTTAAAGTCTTGGTGGCTGTAAACATCTAGAGAAATGGAAGGCTAACAGAAGGCTGAGGCAGAATGGGAAGATGGGAGTGACAGAAAGGAAGTGCAAATAGAGCCACTGGAGAGCTTTCATTTGCCGAGTTGTGTTATTAAGTTCTTTTCACATGTCTAAGAGACAATGTCAGTAACACCTTTTGTCTACTATGCTATTATTTGAGATTGCAGTTGTTAGTGGAGGGGTGCCAGTTTTCCAACAATCTGTCAATTAACAGTGAGCAGATTACTGCATTTCCCTGATTGAATCTCTGGGTCTGAAATGCTTGAGGTGCTTGAACCCCGGTGCACTTGCAAGTCTAGTTTATTTTGTTCTCTCTTCTCCATTTGGACTCTGTACTCAAATTATTAGACACTGTGGTAAGTTCAAGTTCCCACATGCCGATTCAAACATCCCGTTACTATTAATCATTGTCAATTTTGAACATCTCTGTAGTTGTCACATCAATTGTACTTCCAGGATTCTCATGAATGTCTTGTCTTGTCTTTTCACTGCCTGCTATAACTTCAGCCTCATCAGTTTATTTCTATGGTATTGCAGCTTTGAAATCTTTTCCATGCATTGACTTTGTGTTGACATAGTCACAACTTCCAACCTCGCAACCACCTAAAAATTTACTCCAAAAGTGTGCAGATTATTCAGAGTGTTGCATTAAAACAGATTTGCATAAAAATGCATTTAATTCATTTTATATTGAAGGTTGACTGCTTTAATTGAAGTTGAGTGATTGTTCTGGTAGAACCTAAAGCCAGACCCGAGCTTACCCACTCCATTGTCCTCTGTAGCAGCTCTGTATGGTTTTGGTGGTGTGCCCTGTCTGACGGCCCCCTATCTCTGCCTCTGTCTCAATGTCACAGGTTCAACTACAGGTCGACTCACCATCTCACCACCAATGGCTTCTATGAGTTCCTCAACTGGTTTGACGAAAGAGCTTGGTACCCTCTGGGTAGGATCGTAGGAGGCACGGTGAGTGTTTCTCATGTGTTTGACTCAGGAGGTTGGGGAGGGATTGTTCAAGTGGGTTTATTTTCTGCTTCAGCCTCATCTTGTCTTTGTCGCTATGTCTCAAGAGTCACAGCACTGTGATAAATCTTCAATTATTGTTTTAAACACATTCTGCACTACACATCTTACACACACACTCAGTGAGCATGGCTGGGTGGTTAAACGGCTCCTGGGGGAGGGAGGGTGTTAGCAGGGAGCACTCACGCAACACATAGAGAAGATTTGTCTTCATAACAGCTAAAGGACAGACAGACTGGGGTCACTTTTGACACATCATTACACTACAACTCATCTCTGAATGCTGAATCTCCTCCCCCTGTATATTTCTACCCCTCTGTGTGATCTCTCTGTATGGCTTGATGAAGGGAGAGCTAGCTGTTCCTCAGTGTACTTTTGGACATTCACATTAGCTGACGAAAAACAACAGCTTAAAGTGTGTTGTTTTGACTTTGAAACAAACCTTTTGTATCATGACACTAATAAGAAATAATGTACAAAGACAATTGTAATTAAGGAACTGTACTATTATACTACCTCTCAGTCTTACCTATTTTTTGGTAGTGTTTCTTGAAATATTGTTAACGGTGAACATGTTCTTGCATTAACTGACAGTTAACAGTAACTGTTTAAAACGACTGCTGGGAATCATTATCTAAAGATAATAATACAATTTTGACAGTTTGCTTTATTTAGTTTTTTCAGTTCAGTTGTTGTATTTTTCTTTCATTTGAAAACAGGAAAAATGTTAACAACATAAGACACCTAGCTGCAAACAATATCTCCATTCTAGTCACTGTAGGCTTTGATTTGGACTTTCTTTAGCTCTGTTTTGCTGTCATCCTCAATATAAGGAGTTACCAGATTGTAATGTTTGTCGAAACGTCAGTACCATTTGCTGTAATCAGAATGTCGGTGTTGGAGGTAATGATGCTGGTAAAAGCACATTTTCTGTCCAGTTCCTCTGTGAGCTAGCAACAAGCTTGTAATGGGATTATTTTCGCACTGTTCAGTTGCTTGTTCAAACAGTTTATGATGGCAGCCACAGCAGTGAGAAATGCATGAAGCAGCATTTTCATTTGTTCAGAGCCCTTACTGGCTTGTCAATATTGGTGCTCTTCTCATCACATCAAATATATGTTACATGGGGAAGAATTCAGATTTTATTAATAACACTTAACTCTTTATTTACCTAATTAACATTTGTGGCCTTGTCTTCCCCTTTGTTTCCCTTGTTCCTCCAGGTGTACCCAGGCCTGATGGTCACGGCGGGCCTCATCCACTATGTGCTCAACCTGCTGCACATCACTGTCCACATCCGGGACGTGTGTGTGTTCCTGGCTCCGGTGTTCAGCGGCCTGACCTCCATCTCCACCTTTCTGCTGACAAAGGAGCTGTGGAACCAGGGAGCGGGGCTGCTTGCGGCCTGCTTCATCGCCATCGTCCCCGGCTACATATCCCGCTCCGTTGCTGGCTCCTTCGACAATGAAGGCATCGCCATCTTTGCCCTTCAGTTCACCTACTATCTTTGGGTACGTCTATACATACTTTAATAGTCCTCTCTCAGTCCTGGCCCTCCATTAAGCAGCTATTTATAACAGTCCTTTCTGCTTCAGCTGGCTGCTCTTTGTTAGAAGTTGGGGAATAAAGTTAAATAGTTTCAGTTTTGCAATACAAAACTAATGTCTTTCTTCTACAATGACTTAAATCTTCAAGAGTCACTACTTCAATATTAACAATGAATGAAATGACGTGTAATGTGAATGATTTTCCTCTTAGAGATGAACCCATAGAAAATCATCCTAGCGTCATAGTCTGACTAAATTGTCATGTTCTTTCACTAAACAATTAGTAGCAGCTGACATATATTATTTTGGCTACTTTCTGTCTCAGAAAAATTATTCTGATGGAGGCACAAGAATATCCAAGGTCTCCTCTCATAGTCCCGCCTACAAAGCTGTGATTGGCAGAGTTGTTTTTCCAAATGGTTTCAACAAGTTAAAACAAGTGACACAAATCTGGGAGGTGGTGTAGAAATTTCGGGAGATCTAGAACCACACTAGCAGTGTCCCTGAGCTCTCTGGTGTACTTTAGCTTATGTAAGCTTCTTATGTTTTTTCTAGTTGGCAAATCTTTTTTCTCAATAACGTTGTTTCGAGCCACAACAGGCAGCTGTTTTCTGAAGAGAAGAGCTCTGATAGATCCACTGTACACTACCCACCCAGCACCAAATGGCAGACAGACACAGTTAGCGACTAGATGGTGAACATAGTGGAACATGTAGCAACTAAAGAGTTGATGGAGACCAAACCAGAGCGGAGGGTGAACACTTTAATTGATTTTTTTATTTTTATTAATGCATATTTACAATGGAACCTAGTTGAATTTTACTGTAGCAAGTATGAAGGTAAACCTTAATGTAGAACTAGATAAAGGAAATATGTAATGTTGTAAAGCTAAGCTTCTCTAATGCTAGGACCAAAGTCCATGTTGCTAATATGTTTTATTTTAGCCAAGTTTCACCGACCTATCTGTTCCCAAATATAAGTGCCATTGTCTCATTCGTGATGCCCATTAAAGTCCTTAAAACATTGTTTACGTGGTTTGTGATTAACATAAACACAATCTCTTTTTTAGGTCGAATTTTTTCCCTTTAACCACAGCTGTTTCTGTCTGCTTCTACACTTTCATTCATCACACTGGTCCTCAGTGGTTTGCGCATGTGGCTTTATGGGCTAATGATCCATTAATCTACTATGACATTTCAGGCATACCACTAAGATTTAAAGGGAGTCCACAATCCCAGTTATGAAGCCCTGGGCATACTGTTAATTGGTGGAGAATAGATGGGGGATAGCATAACCTGGTTTAAAGATGAACATTAAACTTTGTTTCTGTACTCTGGATTTTAAACAGATCCTAAGTAAATCACACCATAAATAAATCAAACATACTCTCTTACTAGATACGGGATATGCTTGGATAGGAAAACAGAATAACCTTTAATAATAGTCTCCAGGGAATGCATCCACACTACCCTTTTCTTTCTCTTGCATGGTCTCTCTCCTGCTCTCATTCACTCTACCTCTACCTTGCGTCCTTCCATCCACCCCGTCTAATTGGCTCAGCTCCTCTGTTTATCCAATCTCACCCAGCCAATTGCGGCGCCTCCTACCTGTGCCTTCGTTAAGTCAGGGCTCGTTAGCCTTGCTAAGCCCTCGTTAGCAGGTCTCGTGTGCTGTGCTGTGGAAGGTAAAGATTTGTAGGACATGGTGCTCTGCTTTGTGCAGGTCATTAAAGAGGGGAAACATGATGAATAATTCAGACAGTCCTGTTGAGTAAGCTGCAACAGAAAATGCTCGAGGAAAAAATAGTGAATAGAGCAGCTCAGCTTGATGGAAGCAGTTGATGTGTGTGTGTATGTGTGTGGGTTAATGCTCTCCTATGTAAACTGCAGGTGAAGTCGGTGAAGACGGGATCGGTTTTCTGGACCATTGGATGCTGCCTTTCCTATTTCTACATGGTGAGAACACACACACAAAAACGTTTGTTTTATATTGTTAGTGTTCATATTTATATTGACCACATGCATATCTTAATTGGACGCTTTAAACCTAATCTTAATGCACATGTCAAAACTAAACACAAATCTAAGTCATAAGCTAGAGAGAGATCAACATAGAATCACTACGAAACATAGACAACGGAAGAGCCCCAAAATGATCACCACAGATTCTCTGCAGATAAGGCTAACGTCGAGCATTTCTGGATGTCCGTCAAACGTTGTTTTCCTAGCATCACCGAAAGCCATTTTCATCAGACACAAAACGATCTTTTGGGGAACCTTTTCCCTTACTCCCCTATCATTCAGCCAGACTGTGATGAATCTGTGATGAGTCATCACACTGTAAGCGGACACCTCTTCTTTGGCAGCTGCTCACTGACTGGGGGTTACTTGACACTTGGAGAAAACAAGCACAAAGCTTGAAAACAAGTATATGTGTGTGTCTGTTGTTCTGGACATGTTTAGGTGTGTGTGCCTTTGATGGTTTGGGGACCAGCAATATCTCTCAGGTGGGCTGAACAGCTTTGTACCCTCCCTCTTATTGCTACCCGTCTCATTATGGAAGTGGGGGTGGGTGTGTGTCATGTGTAAGATGGAAAATGCAGCCACCCTTCAGTTCCCAGCCTGCAGGGGCTGATAAGCTGGTTACAATACTGATAATCCACTGCAAGTGGAAAGCATTGCATAGATTCAGCAGGGATCAAAATCCCATTATGACCAGAAGCATTAAACTAGTTGTGTACATTTATTTGTGTATGCATACATCTGCATGCAGGTTAGCAATCCAAATAGTTACACCCCTCCATCAATGACAAATATAGCTAAAGCTCTAAATGAATAAGAAAATGCTTGTGTTAAATACGTTTTGTTTTTGTTTGTTTCAGGTTTCAGCTTGGGGCGGTTACGTGTTCATCATCAACCTTATTCCTCTTCATGTATTTGTCCTGCTTCTCATGCAGCGCTTCAGTAGGAGAGTCTACATAGGTGAGATGCAGCATGCACGCACACATACACACAAATGTACACATGAATACATTATGTTCACATTAATTCAAGGGCATAAACAGATGACTTGGGGGTTTACAGATGCTCATTTGACATTCAGTGTAGCACATCCATGATAAATAAACAGTCTAAAGGGCAAGGTAACTGTACAGTCAGCAGCTACACACACACTTTCTGTATTTTCTCTACTTTCAAAAGACTCAAAGCCATGCACATTGATGTGGGGATACCACACAGAGTAGCTTGTTATTCTTTGTCATATCTGCACTGTACAAAAACTGTTCCTTATAATTAATAGCATCCACTAGCAGCTGATTTTGTGTTTTTAATGAGACAGATATCAGGTTTACACAAATCCCCCAGAGAAGGGCGGAAGAGACTCGTGATAAAAGTAAGAGATGGAAAGTGGAAATGCAGGCAGGAAAAAAAATAAAGATGAAAGCTGTCTTCCCTTCAAAGAGCTCCCCTCGTCGCACACTCTGAACTTGCTTCACTGATCATGAGTAAAGTCCTGACTCCAGGCTCACAGCCCCCCGCTGATGCCACAACACCATACCATTATTTCAGATCCAGGTCAAAAGCCCATACATACTGTACCAGGTCATAATCCTGTGGACATGCATATCAAGACATATTAAGACGTTGAACAACTGCAACTGGGTGAGGTTAACTTGGCAAGAAAGCTGTGAAATGTGATATTAAAGAATACCCATACTCAGGACTGTTATAACGGAGGACAACTACAGAGAAGGAAGAATGAAAGGAGAGAAGATGGGAGATGAGTTATGTTGACTAGTGGATTCTACATCATCCAATAGGATTTTTGGCAAAATGAGTAATTTAACATCAAGCTGACTTTCCCATCTTCCCCCCTTGGTCTCCTCTAACTCCTTCATCCACCCCCCCCCCCACCCCCCCACCCCTTTCCCCATCTCTCTGAAGACCACCACTGTACATTCTGCCTGCAGCAACACAGTAATTGAGTTAGTTCAAAGTTGTAACAGCTCACTGTGTTCTGTGATGCGTACCTTGTACTGTGATTTGAAGTCCAGTCTGTGGCCTGCTGTCACACACCAGCGCCCTCTCGTTCCATCTTCCCCGTCTAATAAAGCAGAAATACATTGATGAAATCCAATTGGAATTTCATTATCTCATCTGCAGCAGAATAGAAAACTTGGAATGAGAGTTAGAGTGAGTAGAGGCATCCATCAGAGGAGTATCTATTCTAACGGGCATCAGCTTGGATGTTGGTTCCAGGTACGGGTGCAGGCCATCACATCGCTCAGCATCTAGAGAGCAGGTGCCGTGTGCTGCATGCTGGGACACTTTAAACAGGACCCTCATCCTTTACAGAAATGTGCTGCCTGGCTGCCAGTAGTAGGACTAAATGATTAGATTAGACTTGATGAGAGGTTTTTGGAGAGGTAGGACACTACTTATCATCATTTTGGATGTTTGGATGCAGTTCCAGCAGAAATTCAGGCATTTTTGTTAACTGCTTAAATTGCAGAAAGGACCACATAGATTGTCAGTTTTTTTATTTTTACAGCTTTTACCGTTTACCAACAAATTGAAGCAGAGTGGCCAGAAAGTGAATGAAAAGCAGTTTCTTTGGGTCACCAATGACAGCACTCAAAAAGTAAATAATACCCAAACCAGGGATTTCTTTTTATCGTCAACAAATTTCATGAAAAGACCAAAACCACCAATGAACTGGTCTACTAACAAGTATTGTGTGTGTATCAAAGCCTGATGTATCTTCTTCCTCTGTGCCATAGAGCTCCATTTTGTCTAAAAACTATTACAAACACATCGGTGAGCCACA